>ML106251.1:92693-142947 GCA_003697995.1 Taxidea taxus jeffersonii | reverse complement strand
CCCCCCCCCCCCCCCCCCAGTTTACAATGGTCAAATTCTCAGCTTCCTCAGAGGTTTTCTGTACAGCATTTGCACCAGAAGCTTTACAGCTAACCCCCCTTTTCGGGTAAACCTGCCTGATAATTGTCCCGCGCCCAGCGAAACCCAGGTACCAGTGGGTCAAGGTCCCCTGACTTCCATACTGAGAGTCACATTCTGGTTGGAAAGGCCCTCAGGGACGACAGACGTGTTGCCGGGCTGACCGAAGTAGGGGACAGGCGCTGGAGCATCCAGGGACCTAGCGCCTTCGTCTTCCTCCCCCAGGTCCCCTTGATTCAGCAGAGTTCCGCGGCGACCTCGCCCGCGTCCCCGCCCAAACCGAGTACGAAACTACCTTGGACAAAAGTTTGAAAGAATCCAGTGTAGAAATAGACTTTTCATTTAAATCTGGTTATAATAAATAATCATATAAGTATACCCACATAACCACCCAAGTGGAGAGCAGATGCCCAGATTCGCGGTCCCCACGTGTTGCTAGAGCTGGCGCAGACGCGTCCGCGGGCACAGTGGTGAACGTGACACCGCATTTTCTCCGAATTCCTGCCTTCTAGGGTGGTGCAGGGCTACGGGGAGGTGGGGAATGAGGCTGCGGAATCCATCCGTTCTTCCGGACCACAACTCCGGGGGCGAGGGGGGGTGGGGGGTCTCCTACGGCCCCATTCTTCCACGTGAGAAAAGCAACGCTCGTTTTGGATGATTAATAGCCGGGCTTTCCAAGACCAGGAGGCGCGTCCCTGCCGGCACCACTAGCTTAGTAGTTTTAATTTAACCTTTATCATCAGCAACATGCTCCCGGAGGTTGGGAGCAGGATTTGCACCCCGATGGCTGCCCTTTCCCTCCTCCACCCAACAGCGTGCTTCCAGGGGAGGGTCGGAAACTTGCAGCTCCTGCTGCGCCCCCTCCTTCCCGGGAGGAAGCAGGCTCTCTGCGACCTAATCCCGGAGCTGTCAGACAACCCCGGGCGTGGTCCGGGCTCTCCCGGGCCTCAGAGTTGGGCGGGGTCTGCAGTGCCTCGCCTTGGGTTCTCTTTGGTACAATGTGCCGGTGTGCAGAGAAAAACAAACCAAAACCAAAACCAAAAACACACTCCTGAAGTGCCACTGGCATCTATGAAGTGGCGGTGGTCTACACAGAGTGCCTGTGCCTGGAGATGTGGGGGGAGGGTACTGATGCCAAGGGCAAGGCAGGAGGACAGTGAAAGCCCGCTGTCCGCCAGGGAGCCCTTCCTATCCGGGTTCAGCGGCCCGGAGCACCCCGAGCTGTGGCTAAAGGGGCTGGTAGGCTCTCCCGCACCCTGCGAGCTTCCCCGCCTTCCTGTGTCCCCCGGCTTTTCCAGGAGGAAGATGGGGTGCCCAGCGGGGGTGGGGCGTGCCCGGCCGCTAGGCCGGGTTGTCACGTGCCCCCCACCCCCGCCACTGCGGCGGGAGTTCCAATCAGAGCGCGCCAGGGGGCTCCTCCTGGGCAGGAACCACCCGGCTCGGCGGCGGAGGGTGGGCCGCCGTCACCTGACCGCCCGCCCCCGCCCCCCGCGAGTAAGGGGCGGTGGTAGCGTCTGCTCGGTTACAAATGGCCCCTCCCGCCCCTCTCGCCCGCTCGCTCGGGCTCGGCGCGGACCCGCCCGGGCGCGCTCCTCCCGCCGGCTCCCGGCGTCCCGCAGCCCAGCCGGGAACTGGCCGGCGATCACCGCTACCTTATGGGTGCTGCCGACACCCAGCGCGGAGGCTAGCCCGCGGAGGTCGCTATGGGAGGCTAGACTGCGATAGCGCGCGGCTCTCCTACCGGCAGGTGAGTGTGCAGTACGGGCGTGGGATGCTGCGGGGACAGTGCGGGGGGACTTGCGGGTCCTCGGATGCAGACTCGGATCCGTGCGATGCACAGGTTAAGTTTGCGAGAGATTCCGAGGTTTCTCTCCATCTCGGCTTCCTTTTGCTGCTCCAGCGGGTTGGGGTCTCCCGCTAAAGCCTGGATTTGGGGGAAGGGCTTTGGGAAATTCTTGTCTTGAGATACTTGACAAAGGTTGAAAAGACACATCAGGTGGAGCGTGTAGCTGCAGCTGACGGGGGTTAGACAGGTGCATTGTAGTGTGCCTGCCTGGGTGTGTATGTGTGTGTGTGTGTGTGTGGTTCCTGGCTAGGAGGATGAGCCTGAGATAGGACGAAGTCGCTGCGGTGGGTCATTCCATCCCCGGAAGCCTCTTAGATCCCAGAGAGGGAAATTGCGCTGCTCTGAGGTGGTGGTCACTGGGTAGAGGACAGGGCAGCAAACCATTGACTTCCCCCCACCCCACATCGGATTTTGGATATACCCCTATAATAGCAGGAGTGCAGGTACTTATAAAGAGTGTGTGAGATTTTAAGGCACCCAGAAAATATTCCTTTTACATTTTAACTTCTTAGCAGAAATTAGTATTAAAAGTGCTGAATCATGCAAAAAGATATGAAAAATAATGTACTTCTCTTTTTTTTGGTAAAGTTTTTCAAAGCTACTAACATCTGCATTTCTGAATGAATGCTTTAAATTTAAGGTGTAGTTACTGGGTATTTAAAAATCACATTTTGAGACTGTGCCCTTGGCTTTATGAGTATCAGCTGCTTTTCTTTCTTTAGTGTGAGTTGTATCCATTAATTATCTCTTAACCACCCTCCCCCCCTCAAAAAAAGACTTTTTTTTTTTTTTTTTTTTTTTTGGTGTGTCCATGATTGTGAAAGGAGTGGAGGAAACAGTCCTTGGAAATAGAAAACATCCTCCTTTGATGAGGATGTTGGCAATTGCAATGATGGCCAATTTGATTTGTCATATGCCACTGAAGGGAATGTCAAGCTGATAACATGCAGACTAGAGAAAAAAAGAAACAGGAGTTGCCCATGGAGGGAGAAATAAGCCTTAATCCAATTGTGCTCATCAGTAAAAGAGCTGAAGGAGAGTGCTTCCACATTGGAACCTGAGTCTTTGGTGGAGGTGGAAGGGTGCAGTTTTTGATGCAAGTTCTGAGATCAGACACCTAGTAGCATAAAGATGATTTAAAAAAAAAAATTCAGGATTAGTAAAATGGGTGTGTCCAAAGACAGCTCTTGCCCATTTACTCTGGGCTGCACTGTCTGAACTGCTCAGTGGCCTGCTGACTCATAAGGGAACCAGAATGGCTTAGCAGGATTGGATTTTACTTGTAGACTCTAAAAGAACTGTACCTGCAATCCTCCCTCCCCCAAACAGTAATAAGAATAAAAGAAAGAAAGCTCTAGCAGAGACATCCATAAACAGAGAAGCTCATCTCCTCTTCCATTCTCTTCTTCAGGGAGGTTTTTCCCTTTTCCTTGACTTGTCACCTTCATTTCAATACCTGTCATCCATGCTTGTGCACAGAACATTTGGTTTGACACAAAGATTTTAATCTAAATCTTAACATGAGAAATAGTGGCCCTCCTGAAGAGGATTATTTCGAAGGTATTTGTGGAGGATACTGCAAAACGGGAATATGAACGATTAATTGAGTTTTCTTTGCAGCACAGAAATCCTTAACATTGCATGCAAGACTAGGGAGCCCCACCCTGTTTCTGAGCATCTGCATGAAAGGCCAGGAAAGGAATTCAAGAATTGCAGTGGTGCAGAGAGAGGCAGTGTTTAGGCTTGGGTATTCTGTTTACTTAAATGATTACTAAAATTGTGGAGGGTGGGTAGCCTTTAATCCATAGGTAGGTCTTGAAAAGCACAGTGTTATTTCTGTTTCACTTGGCAGCTTCTTAAATATCCTTTTAACTTTCAGAGGTTGATTTTGATAGAAAAGCGATATGAAGTCGGAGCTGCTTCCAAATTTTAAGATCCCGGGGCTAAAAGACTTGATTGGAAGGGCAAATATCAAAGCATATAGTAAAGCCAAAAAAGAGTTATTTTTGCTCTGGTATTTTTAATACAATTTATTTATGAAAGTAAGTTTTTTAGAAAGAGGGGGCTCATTTTCAGGCAATAAACCTGCTTGCAGAATAGACAAACACCTGGCGTCTCAGAACAGCGATGCATAATTGGAGTGAGAAACAGGTGAATGAGCTTACCTTCTACTGCTTGGTCCTTCAGTCAGAACCCAGTCATGTCACGTCAGATTAGGAGAAGGCAAGGCATTTCTACAACAAGGCAAGGAGATTTCAAATCCTATTTCAAATCTATGGGAAAGAAAACGTTTTGAGTTGCTCTGAAGAAAGAGGCAATCTTTATAAATTCACAAATCATTATGATCATAGTCAGGCTTACCCGCATTGTCTACTGCAGACAGTGGGTCTGACCATCACCATGATGAAAAGAGATAAAGACTCTCCCCCCCCTTTTTTTTAATAAAACAAATCCAAAGGATGCCTACTTGATGTTGCCATTCGTTTTTTAAGACAAATAAATTATTTAAAGAAGAGAAAATGATCCTTTTCCCCTGATGGCTAGAGTGAATTAATGCACTACTAAGTCTAAAAGCAGTGACCAGTTAGCTGTATCTTAATAGTTATTCCTGACCGAAGTGAGATTCCAGGTGAGCATTCTATATTCTGTTGAGAATCAATGTAGGTTCAAAGCTGCTAACACTACCTTCTGCTTCTTTTCCTTCTTTCTTATGCTATCTTTCCTCTCTTTAAAATCCACAAACCCCACCTACAAATCCTAACACTTAGAAGGCTTTGAGATTTCCCCTGGAACAGACAGTCAGATAAACTGCCTAGGATTGTGGGTCATTCTGAAATCAAAACAGATCTCAGCTTCAGCCTCAAGAATCAGATTGGTAGGATGTCTCCAGAGCTTTGCTCAGACACCAGTAACCTGGCAGCCTGGTTTCACAGAGGGTCTTTTCCTAAGATTTGCAGTGATTATTTTGTGGAAGTTAGCTCTGCCCACTTGCATAGTTAATTGCATTGTGAGAAGGTTCCAGAACAGTACTTCCTTGAGTTCTGACAGTAAATACATATACAGCGTTGTATGAGGACCATTCCAGAACACCCACCTCCTGGTAAAGTGAACATGCTGGCTGAATAAACACCTGGGCTACATTAGCCTCCTGACAAGTCTCATTTTTAACCATAGGACATGGTGTTTCATCTGAGCTTTTTCAGGACCCTAGAGAGCCTTACAGGATGGAGAGGAGCATCTGATGTCTGACTTCTCTTAGAGCTGGCCTCCACGAACTTACCTTTTTCCATTTGAGGATGTCAGGTTACATGTACTTTGCAAGGAGATTGAAGAAAAATCATGTTGCTAATCTACTTATTCTAGTGAGCTGTAAGATTAGTAATATCGGTGCATTTATGTATTTAAAAGTTAATTATATATTTTTGGGTGTGTGAGTATTAGGTTGAAGATGCCTTTAAAACACCATTTTCGGGGTGGGGAAGGGAAGGCACCTGGGTGGCTTAGTCCGTTAAGCATCTGACTTTGGCTCAGATTATAATCTTGGGGTTTATATGCAACCCTTTGAGCCTGTGTCAGGCTCACTGATCAGTTGGAAGTCTGCTTCTTCCTCTCCCTCTGAGATCTCTTTCACTCTCTTTCTCTCTCAAATAAATAAAAATCTTTTTAAAAAAAAAGAAACATAAAATAAAAAACCATTTAGAAGTTGCTGCTGCTTAAAAATCATGTGATATTACATACTTGCACGTATATCTCTGCAAAATCAAGAATACACTCTGGTGTGCACGTTTTGCCACATGTGCCTGCAATCTACACAAATTAGAATTGCTGTTTAGGATTATTTGGTTAATTATTTTGAGTAGACTTGGGGTAATGGAGAGGGTTTTTATTTCTTTTATGGTGGATGTTGGGTTCTGATACTTCTGTGCTTGGGTATCTTTGTGCTTATAGCCCTCAAGAAGAGGCAGAGAACAAACACAATAGTTCATATTATAAGTAAAGTATATTTTTTGCAATGTGTTTTCTTTTAGGTTGCCAACTTAAAAGTACTCATGCTCTAGGTTTTAGAACTAAAAATAGCATGAGAAATAGCTTTTATCCCAATGTAGCTCAGGATGCATCTCTTTTGGTCAACACCTGTAAATCATCTTTACTACTTATGGAATTTGGAAACTATTCAGACTGTGATTGATCTAAATATTTTCATCTTACAGGTCTTCCTTTGATACAGTGGATGGTGACTCTGCTCTTCTGCCCAAGAGTGGTTCAAAATGTAAGTTCAACAAACCAAATAATGAAATATCTATAATTCTGGAGCTCCATGCAGAACAGTTTGTCTTAATTTTGTTCCTGCTACCCAAGACTGCAGCCTCATAAGTAAGCAACCACCCCCTTGGGTTGAGGGAGGGAGTGTCTAACTTAGACCGTTTGTTCACCATATAGCAAGGTAACCTTATACAACTGCCATCACAGTCATGGAGCGGCATTCTTTTCTACCCTCCCCGCCTCATTGTTTTTCTGATAATAGAATATGAATCTTTGCTCTCTGGGTGATGCTTAAATGGACCCTTCCCCAGATGTCACATCTTTCTGGGTGGCCCTGCCTCTTCTAATCATCTCCCAGCTCAAGCGGACAGATTCCAATATGGAGACACATCCAGCCTCAGGACCAGAGTTCTTTTGTGCCAGATGAAACCCTGTGGCTATTATCAAGCTCTGTTTCCTACCGTGTATCTTAACCCAAATGCGTCCTTAGCTCAGCTGCTATGCTCATACTAGAGTGACCTGGTATGCTTTGTTTATAAAACAGGAAGAGTCAAAATCTGTATGAAGCCGTTGCTGTTTCCCACAAAGATGTGGATGGTGCAGAATTCTGCAGATTTCCCAGGGTCAATCCACCTTCTCCCCTTTGCAGTTAGCAAGTACTTCCAAGTACTGCTCTTTATGAAGGAAGCTGTATGTTCTCGCAAAGGGACTCAGTGCTGGTTTAGACCCCTCCCTGCTTCTCTAGAGACCTCGACATGAATTTAAGATATTTTTGCAAAATTCTTAGGCATTTCATCAATGATCAGGCTCTAGAAAGCTGATTTTTATTAGGAAAACTGTCTGTCCTACCTTCTCTTCCCCTTGCTTTTCTGCCTTCCTGTCTCTGCCCCCTTGCTCAGACATGGATTTCCGTGTAATTCCTTTCACTAAATATCTCTCCATTTTTGTTTCACTGCAGAGTTTATTGCTAGAGCTGCTAATAGACTTTCAGCACAAATAGTATATTGATCACTTGAAATCTTGTTTGAGCTTGACTGAATATACATAATGGGGTGTCAATCGGGGGAAAAAATCTCATAATAAATGGCAGGCAACTTATATTCATGAGAAAAAATGTCTTGGGCAGCACACAAAATATCATGTTTACTGTAGCATGACAGACTGATTGCGCTGCTCTCCATCACATTCATCGGGTAGATTTTTAATAGCAGAGGCAAGGTTAGAATACCAAGATCTTGGAAGCTTTCTTTCTTTGTTTATATGGGGAAGCATTTTTGCACACTCTAAGAGTATAAACATCTTCTAGATCCACAGCCAGCAAGAAAGATCTTTTCTACCTGAGGAATTCAGACATTGCAAACAAATCTGTTTAAGTTGGTGTATATTTAAAATCAGCAACTGATTTATGCAGTCCATATTTTTTAAGTTTTTACCATGTGTGTATCAGTGCATACACTCACTGTATGCAAATATCATTTTCAATGTGTATATGGGAGAGCACAGTATATTTAGAGAAAGCCTGCTTTACATAAATTATTTTTAAGAACAACCGAGCAGAAAAGTACCCATGCGTTAGAAAGCTAAATCTTTTTCTTTTAAAATTTCCCAGTGAATGATAAGTAAAGGAATCTCAGTTTTAATAAGTTTTATGTGCAGTTTGTTAAAATCCATTTTCCTGATAGAGCAGTGATCATGGTATGTATTTCTGGGAAAGTGATAATTTTTCGTTACTTTCTGTACTTGGCATAGAGCTGACTCCCTGATGGCCAGTTGTCTGCTTAGAATCTGGCCACAGAGGGAACATGCAGTATTCTAGCTATAATCCTGTTTTATCCCAGGACAGTGGGATACATTATACTCTTCCAGCCCACTGGGTGGGGTGCAACCTAGCTTTCTTCAGGAATTCTTTGTCTCCTATAAATGAATGAAGCCAGTGGGCTCTTTGCTAATCAGGTTTTAATTGTTGATTTTTTTTAGCAAAAATCAAATCACACTCTAGATAAATGACTCTTCTAGTTCCTGGGCAATATTCAAGAATTTTAAAAGTGTGCTGCAGCAGAGTTTTCACTTGTTAAATCTCAGGTCACATCTGATAACCAGAATAACCTACGATTTGTACAAAGAACGGGTGAAATAGGACAGTGAGGCTATCAAGTATAAAGGACATGACATCAGGCCGATCATTTCTACTCTTCTTCCATAGGGTTCCAAGAACTTTTGCTTCGTCTCATCTACTTCATTAAAGTGCTTCTGATTGATTTTTTTCAGGTTTCCGATTAGCAGTAAGAGAATGCAAATGTTCCTGAGAAAATGGGATTATATGAGCCCTAGCCGGCTACAGAGGCTTAACAGTATATGATTAGAGGAAAGCTACAAATTTTAGTAATATCTTTTATAAGTAAAATCTTATATATATATATATATATATATATATATATATATATATTCCCTTATGTATGTATGCAGCTTTTAACAATTAGAAACTATTTGTGTTTTTTTTGCACAAAGAGAGGCATTCAAATTTGATAGTGTAAGGTTGGGGAATTATGTGTTGAGATTTTTAGCAAAAGTGAGGTTATATGAGAACTTTAAACTTGGGAATTAGCTATTTGCATAAACTTCATTACTTTTAACCTACAGAGAAATGTATGTCTGCAAATGTCAAAACTGGGACTTATTGGATGTCACCAAATTAAATCCTAGGAAAAGGAAATTGGAAAGAAGACATTTCCTGGAGAAATTTGAGTCTGAAAACTACATTTACAGGCCTTGCTGTTGTCTTAAGTTTTGGACAGTTTTTACTAATTTCTTTTAATTAAATGGAGGGAGAAAAATGAATAGGACCTAAGGTAGAAGTTATATGAACTATTTTCTGATTGAAAATATTAAAGATTATGTGTTGCTAATATAATACCCAGTTTAGTGATTAAAAATAAGCCCATCTTTAATAGATTGCTTTCTAACCAGGTCTTAATATCCTACAGTGAGAATATTTAAAGGCAGAACAAATGTAAGCACTTATAGATATCTTCAGTAGAATTAAAAATAACTTCAATACACTCACCTGGTCCTTGGTAAAGCTTTTGAATTGTTTTAAAAGAAACTTTGTTCACGATACATTTCAAAAACAGGGTCACATTTGCAGCTGTTTTGCAGGAATAGACATGATTTCTGAGGTTTGATTTTTATATGTGTTAAATGGAGATTTGGTAGTAGCTGAAACGCCTGTATTTTTTCCTATAACTGCTATATTTTCAGAAACCGGACTCCGAGCTCTTTGCGCTTAGATGCAGCATAAGGTTACATTTGTTTAATAGAAGAACAGCAGTGGGACTACTTTTTCTTCCAGCAATTATTTCAATAATAGCTAGATTGATGGGAGGGATTGAGGGTAATACGCTTTTTAAAAATTGGTGGGTTTTTTCCACTTTAATAAAAACACATTTAGGCAAAATAATTGAATTAGTACATTGTAATTTTTCCTTATCAGTGAAGTAGTGGCATATACTGGACTAAAGAGATCTAGCTTCACATTTAATAAAAAGTTTACTTTCAGGCATAATTGTTCATGCCAACAGAATATCAACAGGCAGTTTGCTTAGGGCATGTACCCTCCAAGATTTATATAAGTTAGTTTTGCTAAGAGAAACCCTGTGACACAGAGGAAACCTTTATTAAACCTCCATTAGCCTCTTAAGAATCCATATTTCTGATGTAAGAGGGGATTAGCTGGGGACCACGGTCAGCTGATGACTACTTATACTTATTGCTTTATTAATAATATGTGTACATTTTATAAATATATAACATACCTGTAAGCATACTGTTATACTTATTAATAGTTAAATGCTTATGCCCCACTTCAAGGGAGCCTAAACCATTCCAGTTGAATTCAAAACCGAATACTAAGAAGTAGGCATAACCAAAGGTCCTATAACATTAAAGAAAATAGGCTCGACTGTTTCCCCAGCTTAGTTTTTGTTTGAGCTACATTCTGTGACAAAAATTATTTTCTTTTTATAGGCACACCCCATCATGGTTATGTCGAAATTTGGTGAAAAAGTAATATGTGTAGAATTTTTGGTTTGTTTTGGCTTTGAGGTATGTGTGTGTATGTGTGTGTATGTGCTGGGGATCAGGGCTTTAAGTTTTATTTTAAAAAAATTAAAAAATCAAAAAGCAAGTGAAACCAGTTAGTCCTACTTTCAGGTTAAATCTCTTCATCTTGCTGTGGCCTTGGCCCCTTGATGACCGTGTGCTTCGGTGAACATGCAAACCCGTTATCTGATGGGCTTGATTTCTTCTCAGCCAAGCAGAAGGGGTACCCCATCTATGAATTCTGTGCCTAAATCAAGAATTTGAAAACCCAGTGTCCTAGCCAATGTTATCCTGCAAAAAGGTGGCCATACCCTCTTCAGAATCCTCATTTTGTAGCTGTGTTCTTTCACAGACCTCTGCAAACACCTCTGTCTTCCCAAGAGTCCTTCAAGATCATTTTTCTCCCTGAAACGTTCAAATAAAAGCTCAGCATTCAAGACAAGACTTTAAGATACGAAACCTGCTGTAGACCCACATTGTTAGGCTTCTTCCATCTCTGGAAGCAATTTGGGGAGCATGAATTTTCCACCCAAAGTTTTAACTCAGGCCTTCCTGAACTTTTGGAGATGTGGTCTTAGCTAGGTATTTGTGGAGCTGTGAGTCCACTCACAGCAGGGAGACAGACAGACACTCTCTAGGCAAGGATTTAAACTGACAGATAAAAACTAAAACAGCACAAGGTGAGCATTTATAGAGATGGCAACTTCTGCCGTTTCTTTGGAGATGTTAGTAAATGTAGGAAAACTGGCCAAATTCCGGGTTTTCTTCCTCCTCTTCTTCTTCTTCTTCTTTTCCCCCTGTGTGTTAGTCTAGGGATGCTGCTGGTGGTGGCCACGATGACTAAAATTATCTGAGTTTTTCTAGATCTAAACATGAGACTGACCAATTTCCTTACAAAGCCTATTTCTTGAGCAGCATCTCTGATGATGGAAATGCCCAGTATTGGCACCGCCCAGTCGAGAACCACTCGCCACTTGCAGCAGCCGAGCACTCGAAATGTGGCTAGTGTGACCGAAAAGCATAATTTCTGAAATATTACTTTCTTTTATATAAATGAAAGTTTAAAAAGCCACATGAGAGCTAGTGACTACATGCCGGGTGGCATTGCCTCAGAGAATCTGGGAAAGGGGTGAGGCTTGCCTGAAAGTCACCCTTGTGGACGACATGAGCTAAAGGCAGCACGTGCTGCAGGAACTAGAGGCCGGTCGGCACCAACCATGGTGCTCTCTACACAGGGGGCCCTGCACAGCGACCTTGCAAATCATGATGGCTCCGTTTGCCCTCTTGTTCTTACATTTTTAAATAGAACTGAATGCTTTCAATCAGGACACAGTGCGTGATATTGTCACTGCCTTTTTTTTTTTTTTTTTTTTTTTGTGGTAAAAACACTTACAACGAGGTCTACCCTCTTAAACAGATTTTGATGTATACAATACGGTATTGTTATCTATAGGCATAATGTTGTACAGCAGATCTCTAGAATGTATTCATCTTGCATAACTGAAATTTTATACCCGTTGATTAGCAGCTCTCCATGCCCCCTCCTCCAGCCCCTGGCAACCACCATTCTATTCTTTGCTTCCATGAGTTTGACTATTGTTGTTGCTCTGAGACTCAGTCCCCAACTAGGCAGTTGGTCTCAGTTACGCCTGAACCTACCCAGGTCCTGGCTCATTTGTTTGGCTTTGAGTATCCACGTGAGGTGCTCTCAGAGACCATTCTAGCTTTGGAAGAAGAGTGCTAGGGACAAAAGTCTGGATTTGCCCTTCCAGAAGGTCCTTATTTGCCCTTCCACAAGGTCTTCTTTGTGGTCACTCTACCTTGTTGCACACGGGTAGGCCTTCACCATCTAATTTCCATGTGGGCTCCTGCATCTGAAAGAATTTGCCTCAAGTGTGCTTAAAAAGGAAGCAAAGACCCCTTCAGTCAAGGCAGGACCTATTGAGAAGTTAAGACACAGGCACAGGCCTCTTACTACAACCAGCTAAAGCTTCCCCTGTAAATGCAGAGGGTCTTCTGACTGCATTGACCTTGACATTCTCAGAATCTGTTCCGGGACACAAGGGTCCCAGTGGACCAGTGGACTTACTCGTGGTGCAGCTTGGGATCTTTGGCTCCCACCATCCTAAGATATTATAAATAGACATGTGGGGAGTTTAGAGGGGTAAAGGATGCTTTGCAGTTGTGATCATCCCCTTTGTGTCTGCCCACGGTGACCCCATTTCCCCAGTACCCACAGGAAGCTTGTATGGGGAGGGACAGACAGCATGGTGGGCACCGGTGAGTAGGGCGGCGCCGTCCTCAGGAAGCTCATAGCCTGGATCTCTCCATCTCCCCCTTGGCCCAAGATCCTCCACACTGGACCTGCCTCACAATCCCTAGGAGATTCTTTACAAAAACATAGAATTGGAACATTCCTTTCAGTTCCCTCAATTCTGTCTTCACGGTTAGGGGGTTTTCAAAACCTGCTGATGCCAGGCTGTGGCCCAGATTGTATCAGAATCTCTGGGGTGGGGGCTTGGACATGGCTAATTTTTCAGGTCTCCCAGGGGCTTCTGCCACAGTCAGCATCTGGCACATCCATAGGAGTTTCTTCTGGGATGCTGCTCCCCCTCCCCCCCAGCTTGTGTACACTTGTTGGGTACCTGTGGTGAGTCAGGCTCGCCTACGCTAGTGTCCTTGGCCTCATCCTCTTTGCTGCCTCCTGGCAGTCTCCTTGCTTCTGCCCTGCCCACTGAGTAGATGAGCCCTGGGCCTGTGTCTAGCAGTGCCCACTGCAGACGGTTTTCTAGCTCCTGCTTGGTGTATCCTCAGGCGTAGGTGAAGGTGTGTGCCTTTCCCACCCCACTCCCCAGGGATTTGGAATTGTGTTCAGCTCCTCCTCCCATGGTCCAGTGTGCTCTCCATGCCCTGCCACTTCTGCTGCTGCTGTGGTCCCCTGCAATGCCCAGCCTCTCTAGCCAGATGCCAACCTTGTTCAGTCCTATGCCATCTCATGCCCAGCGGACTGTAGATGCTCCATGCTGGTCTCTGGCTTCTTGGATTGCTTCTCTCTCCAGTCATCCTTCCAGGCTTGTGGAGGGGCTTCCTCGGAGGACAGGACCAGTCACCTCTCCATCACCTGCCCAACCCTTCTTTCACTGCCTCCTGCCCTCTAGGGCTGCAGGCAGGGCTCCTGCACCCTGCAGGCCCTGCATGCTCTCTGCTCTTCTGTCTCCCTCTGTGTTTGCTGATCTAATCTCCTCAAGGCATGCTTCACAGGGTGCCTACATGCTTCTTCTCTTGATACCTGTGGGCAGACCCCTCATTCCTAAGGCACCCCCCATTTAGTCCTTGGCTCTCTTTCCTCATTTGTCCTGGCTCATACTTGAGCACCCATAGGGCCTGCTTCCACCCCCTAGCTCCATCCTGCAGGCAGGAGCACAGTCCGTTCCTCCCTGCCCTTCAGCCCCCACAACGGGACCTTTGCAAGGGCTCTAATCTGTATCACACACCCCTAGAGGTGCCTAGGACATCATTTTTTAGTGCTTTTGACTGGATGCTCTTGGCAGTGACCCAGGCTCTTTTCCCCTGAGTGTGGATGTGCTGGGTGTTCATTTTGGGCCTCCCAGCCTTCAGCTTCTGCTCTTACTGCTTCTCCCCAACATGCATGCATACATCCATGCACATGTATGCACAAATGCATGTGAGTGCACACACGTACACACATGCACATGTGCACTGTTTTCTCCCTGGTGAACTCTGTTCCTTCCTACTGCTACCTCGGCCTTCCTGTCTTCCCCGGTCAAGCCGCTCACCCATACCTGTTTTCTCAGAGCAGCCTCCCAGCACTTGGGTGGTACTTTGGGAAATTCCTTCACCTCCTTCTTTGAAGGTATGAGAATTTTCGAGGCATAACTGGCGAGTATTTGTAGTGTGTGTGTAGGGTGGGGGAAGGATGCCATTAACCCTCCTGCTGTTGCCCTCTCGCTGTGTCCCCCAGTCTCCAGCTTAGCTGACCTGCCAGGACAAGTTGTGAAGGGCAGTTCATCGAGCACAGCCTCTCCATTTTGTGTGGGTCCTGGCTGTACCAAATAAGGCCCCTGCTGGGACTGCTGCCTTATGGGTAGCCTCAAAGGGCTGAGCCTTCCTCTCCTGGAGATCCCTCAGAAAGTGGGGACAGCCAGGCCCTGTTGTTGAAGGGTGCTGGCTCTGCTCCCCATTCCCATAGGGTGGAGGGCTGGGAGCACACAAGGGGAAGGAGAACCTGAGGGAGGGAGCTAATCCAGGGTACAGAGGGCCTCACCCATGGGGGCCACTGGGAGGGGGGTTGGAGAAGCTTCCAGAACTCAGTCTTAGTGGAAGAGGAAGAAGGCGTGAGTCCAAGGGACCCTCTGTGGACATGTGCAGAGGTGGGAGTGCTGAGGGAGCAGGCTTACTGGAGGAACTGCAAGAGTGGGGGGCATTCTGGTATGAGGTAGGAGAGGAGGTGGGAGAGGCAGAGGCAAGCTCCTACCTTGCTTGCACAGTCTCCGGGTTCTGTTATCAGGACAGCAGGAGTGGCTCATCGCTGGGGCACTGCAGATCCCCAAGAGGGCCATCACTGCCTGCGTTCCTCATTCCACCCCTCTCTGGGAATTCTCCCATCTCAGTGCTGTCACAGTGATGCTGGGGTAGTTGCGCGGGGCATGGTCCCCCTTGGCTATGTCATTGCCCCATGCCCGAGCCATGCTGCCCAGCACGTGGAGAGCCTTTACTATAGTGCCCATAGACAGGTGGGAGGGCCAATGTCTTTCTACCCCCACTGTAGATAGTGGCTGACATAGCAATAGCCTCATGTAGGAAAGAACTAATCCTAAAAGGGAAATGGCCGCAAAGTCCCAGGGTGCTGTGGCCCTGAAGATGGTTGTAACATTCCAAACTTGTCCCTCAGCTAAGAGGCTCTCTGGCAACTTCTGGGGAAAAGCATAGTCAGCCTCCTTTGCCCTACTCAGGTGTCCCTGCCATGGCCCCACCCAGTGCCAGGAGCATGCCAGGCTCTGGACTGGGGCACACCGCCTCCGACGCCCTGTCCCTCCACCACCCCCATGGACTCTGGGGCCTGAAATGCGTGGATGCTCTGGAAGATCTCCCTGTGAGCCCCGCCCACCAGCATGGCCCGCACCTTCTCCACTCTGCTGTCAACCTCTGGCTAACAATTAAGCCACTGAGAAAGGACAATTCACAACAAGCCTACACAGAAAAATCCTCTTATGCCCAAGAATGGCCCAATCCTCCAGATTAGCATCATGTATATCTCTATTTATAGGAGTTACCATACTTGAGAATGGTCGAATGGCATTGCTTTAAGAAGGTGGCTGGGTCATTCATTTGAAAGCGCACTGAGAGGGTTCATTGTCCCCAGGCAGGACTGCCGCCCAGGCCAACAGCTGAGGTTTGATCAGAGTTTGCTGAGTGGGTGGCAGAACGCATGCCGACACAGAGGCAAGGGCACATTGGCTGAGCCTTTGTCATGGAGTCTGTGGGCTGGGGGAGGTGGGGAAGCTGCCTCAGGGATGCAGGCCTGTGACAGGTGTGGCCCAGCAGAGAGCCCCCTGCAGAGTGACACAACAGCTCATGTGGGCAGCTCATGTTCTTTTGGACTCCCACCCACCGAGAGAATCTTGGGTTCATCCATGATTTCAAGTTGCAGTATTGGGAATTAATCTTGTGTGGGAAGGACGATGGTTATTTCTAACGCTTTCTGGTTGTCCGCACGAATGCTCCATTAAGTAGTAAGGACATCCCGCAGACACCTCCTGACCTTCTCTCACAGATAGGTCGGCCCAAGGGAGTTGTCTTGACAGAGGCTGAGAGCAAGCGTGGAGATAGTCTAATGTTAGGATCCAGAGGGCTTGCAAAAGGCTTCCCTGGCCCCATTACCCCCTGTCCCATTCCTCCAGTCAATCTGGCTCTTATTAGTTTCCCAGCACCTGCTCTGCCCCAAGGGCCAGGGGAGGTCGGGATCACACACCACAGTTGGCTCAAGCTCTGAGGGCATCACTTGAATTGGGAATATCCAGGTATGTGTTCTCCCTCCCTCAGGGCTGGATAGAAATTGGCCACCTGGGCCCTGAGCAGCATGACCTAGGGCCCAGAGAAGATTGCCTCCTCACTCCCATGACTTATTATGGCTGCCATCGTTAACTATCACTTTGTAGCATCTCCTCAGCACTTGATGTGGGTATTTTCATAAGCACCTGTGTAGTAGGTACAATGATCACCGATTTGCAAATGAAGACAGTGGCTTGGAGAGGGCAAGCCAATGGCTCAAGGTTACGCAGCCAGAAGAGGTAGAGGCCAGCCATGTTGTTGTCCTTCCTCTCCAAGGCCCAGAAACTGAGTTGCCTCAGGCCAGGCTTCTAGAGCAGTTCACCACCTACCCCAGGTGTCTGAATCGTGAGCTGGGCAAGATGAAAAGGAAGGAACAAATCAGAAGCTCAGATGTGTTCCAGGCACCTCGTTTCCCAGCTTCTTCCCAGCTGGGCCTCAAGGCCTCTGTAATCCATCCATGTGGCTCCCCAGGGCCCACTTTCCCTCACTTCCATGCATATCAGTGAGTCATTTCCTCCAGTTATTTCCATTAGACTTTTATTCCTATTAGAAGAAAAGGTGTTTTTCACAGTGATTTATGTCTGCCTCTGCAGATCATTGGTTGAAGTTTTCCAAAGAGTATCAGAACTATTTTTTGTTTGAATGTTAGATTTCTTTCTCTGCAAAGTGTACAGCCATATGCTATCAACTCCAGATATCCGCTTCAGTAGAGTGCCACCCTGAAATTTTTTTTTATCCCAGATACTAGTCAAGTGTTCTATCTCATGGCAACCTAAACCTTAGTTCGAGAGATGCTGAGAGAGAGAGGAATGGGTACCTGTCATCCCGATTCCCCTATGTATTGATGTTAGCAGGAGGAGAAACAAGGCAGATGCAACCAGCTTCAGAGCAGAGGGAGAAGGCGGCAGGATGAGAAACCATCAACACAGGGCTGGGCGCCCGAGTTTCTGAGAGTGACAGCACAGGCTTGGTTTACATCCTGGGTGTACCACTTGCTCGCTGCTGTGTGCCTTTGAGCAAGTTCCTTAACCTCTCTATGCATCAGCTTCTAAATATGTATAATAGTGGTACTCCCTCAAAGGGTGGTTATCTGGACCGAGGAGTGTGTGAGCACCCGAGAAAAGTTCCTTGTACACTAGTTCTCTGTGTGAGCAACAGGAAGAGACACTGTGCAGAATGATGGCTGGGGATATTGCCACCCAACGAAACCCAGTACTGACTCCGGTTTTATATGGGCAGAATGGTTGGCAGCTCTAGGGAGGCGCCCACTTAAAATCAGAAGAGGCCCCACCAGCCACATTATAGGATTCAGGGAGATTGTGTGATGTACTGTTTGTTTAATTTATTTAGGCAGTGCTGAGTTCCACACAGGGTCTGAGCTGTCTTCTGTCTGCTTTCTCTCCATGTGCTATTGCTTCTTGATGATTGGGATCAGGCCTAGAACTGGCCCAAGTCCTGCCCCAGCCCCGGTTGTGTTGCCATCTGGGCACCTCCAGGCACCATCTACCCCATCTCCAGAGTCCCCACCCAAGCAAAGGCTCCCGCCTCCCTCTTTGAGCCCACACCCGGGCCTCTAGCAGACCCAGCTGCATCTACTTTCTCTCCAGCCTCTGCTCCCTGTTCCTGGCCATAAAGCCTCCAGGGTGGTCCTTAGAAACATAAATTGAATCACATTATGCTTCGCATTCCCCTCTCCCGGCCATGGGCTGTTGCTCCTTCTGTGTTTCATAATACTCTGCCTTTTCGCGTTGTACTTGGGGGGTGGGGGGTCTGCTTTGTCCCCTTGGCACCCATTACCTGGAAAGGGCCCCAAGGGCAGGATTGTGTCTGTCTTGCTCCCGTCTGTACTCTTGCTCCCCTCTACTAGCACTGAGCCTGGCCTCACAGTCATTGCTTGGGGGCAGACAGAGTGAGAAGTCTGAGAGCATCTAAAGACCAGGAGCCCACCTGCTGAGAAGCCAGGAGGACCCATTGGAGGTAGCTGGGCTGGTGCAGGCACAGGGAGAAGGAAGCCCCTGCACCCCACCCTCCTGCCATCTCTGCCTCTCAGAGCTGGGTGGGGCTTCCTGGGCTAGGTAGTGCTCATGGGGAGGGGGGTGGTAAGAGGACCGGTTGTCTCACCAGGTGGCAACCAGGGACTAGCTCCTGAGGGATGCAATACTGGGTGGGGGAGAGAGAATTGGGAAAGATTTATTGAGTACTTTGGGTGCCATCTTTCTCACACACCATCTCCATTCGCCTCTACCAAAACTTTGTGGGGTTACTGAGAAGAAAATGAAGGCTCAGAGAAGCAACATGCCATCCTCTCCTCTTCACTCCTGGTCCATGAGCCAAACCTGAGCTAAACAAAGCTACTACAAGTCAGCAAGGGCTCAAACCCCACCTGCCATTATGTGATCAAATCTCTTGATCCCCAGGTCACAGCCAACATGAGATCTCACAGTGAAGAACGTTCAGAAATAATGATGGTCTGTAAAGGGAGGCAGATAGTTTTTACCTGAAGAATCTGGGACCTGTCTGGATCTGTCCAGGAAAGGGTTGCTTAGTTCTGGCAGCATGTAAGCAGCATAGCTTGCCTCATCTGGAGCTCCGCAGGTCTGACAATAAGGTCAGGTGTTGTCAGTCTCCCGATGGAGCACTGACACGTCAGGAAGACAAATAGCAGTGGAGGTGGATGGGAAAGCAGGGTCAAGTCTCCCCCTCTGGGTATGGTTCTGCCTGTGTCTCTATCAGCAGCTGAGGGGGTTGTGATGAGAGCTTAACAGATACCAATGAATGGGTAGAGTAGGTTTTGGTAACCAAGCCATGATAGAAAGATTGGGTGATGGTGGTAGAAGCACCAGGCAAGGGAGAAAGACTGAAGAACTCCAAGAATGACAATTAGTGGTGGTTCTTGACCTTTTCCTTGGCAGAGGACACTAGTCACACCCTCCCATCTCAGTGCTTGCTATGAGCACACCCCGCTTCTAGGTGCTGGCATTGGCCAGACAGACTCAAGCTCCATGCTCTCCACACAGATGGGATTCTGGGGGTAGATGGCATTGCACAGAGTCCCCTTAATCTGCTCTTAGGTAAAAGAGTCGTGGACTGCAGCACCCCTCCTGTTGATGGTGCTGGCCCAAGCAAGGAATGGTGGTGGCTTTTCAGGTGAGGACAGATAGGGATTAGGTTTCCAAGATGCTGGGGAATCACAAGAGGCCCTACAAAGGACCCAACCTTGCCTTCCAAAAGGAACCACAAGACAATCCTATCCCCATATTAGCTGAACATTCGGATATCCAGATTCCTGAAGGAGAACACCCTGAAATCAGTAGGCCCAATCCTGGATTAGGACATTAACTTGCCATGTCACCTCATTCCTGTTGCTCTGTCTTTTCTGCAAAAGGGGAGTGCTTGTTGCATCTGTAGGATGGCAAATGTCAGGTTTGGATAAAGGAAAACCGCATTTGGCTCTACCATACTTTCCTTTCAAACGCTTATTAAATCCTTTAATGGCTTTAGCTACTCTGACCCTGTAACTTTACAAGGTGGTGTTGGTTTTTATATTTACTAACTTGCGATTCCTCATGAGTAATTCACAAAGCACTTGTGGTCCAATTGGACCACCTCCATGAAAAGAGGAGGATTGCACACAGCCAATAATGGTTATTGCCAAGGCCAGGAAAGGACACCAAGGGAACCTAGATCAGGAGGAAGGCACAGGGCATTGGCAGTAAGAGGAGCTGTCCCGAGTGGTCCTCACTTCTTCAGGGATGCCCCTGGTGATGTGTAGTCACAAGCTTCCCCCCATGCAGTCAACTGCCCTGCCTCTTGATCCTGATATAACTTAGCCATAAAGCAAGTCAACTGGCTCTTCTCTGGGTTGGGCTGGTCCTGCCTTAGTCCATTTGTTTTAGGGTTAGTGCTTTAAGAACTTGATATCTGGCACTGTTGGGTAAAAAACGAGGAGGACCTCAGGCTCAGGGACCATTAACAGGCCCCAAGAAGGAAAATGGAACTTGTCTGGCAATCAGGTAAACAAAGCAGTGATCTTGGTCTGAGCAGAGCCCAATGCAGTTGAGACAAAAAGCTCAAAATGTTTAAACAGCTGTAAATCCTATGAACAATGGAAATGTCCTCAATATCCTAAGTTTTTTCTTTGTTTTTTAAGAACGCTATTCACTACAATAAACATTTTTCTATAGAAGATAAAAAATTCTAAATTGAACATTGTAGTCTATAGTCTGTGAAGGCTGTGAGAATAGTGAGTTTATTTCCCCTTAGAATTGGGGGGAAATTGCTTGACATTCCAATTGAATTTTTTTTTCAATACTAGAGAAGAAATTGTTTATAATCAATATGTGTTCTACAAATGAAAAATAATTTAATGTAAATTACTCTTTTTTTCTTCTAAATTTGTTAACATGAGGTGTGCTGAGGTGTCTTTCTTTCCTCCTGTTTTAAATGGCCTCGGGAGAGTTGGGCAGTGTGGTTTTATACTGGAAAGGGGTGACCCCATTGTCTCTGCTTGTTAAATTTATACCCTGTTTAAAATTCTATTAATTCTTCTATTAATAGTTTGTTCTGTGGCATACTTGAGGTGCTTCTCTGATGTCTAAGAAGCAGCTCAAGATAGACTTTTAACAAACCCAAACTAGTTCCTTTATAAATAATGAACTTATTGGGTTCCTTCTCTCTCTCTTTTTTTTTTTTTTTTTAAGATTTTATTTATTTATTTGACAGACAGAGACCACAAGCAGACAGAGAAGCAGGCAGAGAGAGAGGAGGAGAGAGCCCGATGCGGGGCTCGATCCCAGGACCCTGGGATCATGACCTGAGCCGAAGGCAGAGGCTTTAACCCACTGAGCCACCCAGGCGCCCCTGGGTTCCTTCTCTTAAACAATATATGTTTGCAGCCATGCTGCAATACGGATGCAGATGTTTCATTACGGAAATTTGGTGAATGTATTACAAATCCTAAGTGAAAGAAAGTACAGTTGACCCTTGGACATGGGCTTGAAGGGTACGGGTCCACTTAGACACAGATTCTTTTCAACATATGGGAAAATTTTTTGGAGATGTACAACAATTTGAGAAAAACAGATGAACTGCATTGCTTAGAAGTACTGAAAAAATTAGGAAAAGATGTTATTGTAAGAATACAGTATATAATACACATAAAATACAGAATCTGTGTTAATCGACAGTTTATGTTATTGGTAAGACTTCCAGTCAACAGAGAACTGTTAGTAGTTAAGTCTGGGGGGAGTAAAGAGTTATACAGGATTTTGGGCTATACAGGAGTCAGTGCTCTTAACCCCCATGTTCAAGAGTCAACTGTAGTTTGTTTCAGTGTTGAATGCAGGAATAAAATTCCACTGCTTCTATAGCTCAAGTTAGAATGTCACTTGCCCCCCCCAAAGAGTGATTTTTGAAAAGGGAAGTCTGTTTTTAAAAATCAGCAAGCTAATCAACCACAGCAGATTTTGAATTCCAGTCCTGACCGGGAAGCAGGAAAAAGAATCCTCACATGTACTCCTAAGCGATGGCTGTATATGTAGAGAATACAAATGGAGTTTAATGTTAGAATAAACACAGCATAAATTTGAAATGCCAATCAAAACACATACATTGTCTCCCCTAAGCTATCCTATGTTTGTTGGTTGAACGCTGTCATTGTGCCTTCCGAAGGGTGTAGGTAAATGAGCAGTGGTGATGCGTGTGCCAGGCCCACACGTTCACGTTCACGACAGATCCTCGCTGGCAGCCATGTTCATCTGTGAGTGGTGAAAAATAAAGGAATCTGAGGGTGATTTGTCCCATTGTGGGCCTGATAAATTAAAATTTTGTTTGTGTGTGACAATAGTTTTATCGTCCTAGGAAAGCAAAGAAGAAAGTGGAAAGCATTAAAATTAAATGTTGCTTCTAACAAAGCTTTTATAAATAGACAAATATAAATGATATTGATTGATTTAAATTGATTTTTTTTTCTTTTATTCTGGGGAGTCAAGAGAGAGCAACCCAGAGCTTTGGAGGAGTGTGTGAGCTGACAGAGTGCTAGTGGCTTTCTGTTTTTATAAGAGCCTGAGCAAATTAGAACGTAAATGTTGCCTGAACATTTTCTGTTTTCAGACCTGCAAGAGAAAACAGTACCCGTAAGTAGGAACAATGCAGCAATCTGCTTTGTCTGCATGTAGGGACTTTGAATGGACGCTCCAGCTATAAAATACTAAACAATCTCAGCATGCCCCCTTTCCTCATTTCACAAAATTAATTTTAAGTACAGTGTCTTCAAGGGGCTCAATCTTTGTGTGTTTCGGCACCACCGATATGCTCTTCTTACCTAATTTTCTTAAATTGACCAGTACTTCCTGGGAATGAATGAAGAAAATGGTGTGGTGCTGGGTATTTATTTTGTGACACTGCCCACAAGGACGCACTGGCCTGTAGGCTGGATGCCAGCCACCAGCCCATCATTTCTCAGTGAAAAGAACCTTTCAGCTCTGTTACCTCCTGGAGAGAGCTGATTTTCCAGCAGTCAGGCTTGATCTGGGTAAATAATTAGAGAGCTGGAGAGCGAAGACATCACCCTAGTGCTGTCTGTGATTCTGCTAATATAGCCAGACCCTGTGATTCCATCACTGCAACAATCTTATGGGCTGCCTTTCTCTAAAGCTGCACGGAGAGAAGAGGGAGGGAGAAAGGGAGGGAGGGAGGGAGGGAGAAAAAGCAACAAAGCCAGTTGCTTGCATTTGTCTTGAAAGAATTAATGACATTTTTCATTCTTTTGGTGGAACCAAGAAAACAGCTGCAGCTCTTTATCTGCTTCTAAGAGGGTAATTCTCCGTGCACCTTCCTCTCCCCCAACTACCCTCACCTATCAGGACCTGCATGTCCTGTGCAACCACTTTGGCATATCGATTTATCGATTTATTTTTAAAATGGTTTGCCCCTGGTTTACCGGAATTTGCAGGGTTGTGCAAGGAGATCCCAATTCTTGTAAAGCAGACCCCGAACTGGTTAATAGCTTGTTGGTGAACTTTTGCAGCTGCTCATTAAAAACCAACTTAACAAAAGAAACACAGGCTATGATAAAGCCCCTGTGTCTCTCAGCAAATATCCAGTACTCTGAAACTTTGTTACACTTTGCCCTGTCATTCTGGTTGGTGCTGGTGGATGGAGGAGAACAAGAATTAGGAATTGGAAAGATGATTCCAAGGTTCTGGTGAAATTCCCAATTTCTCCATCACTTGTGACATCAGTTGCAACATTCATAATTATTGTACTGTTAGTTTTTGTTCATTGAGAATCATGGTAAGAAGGCCAATCTGATTTATTGAAAAATAGTAATTGTACTAATGGAGTTTTAGGACTTTGGGGAAGATAAATAGTTATGAATGAATACTAAGAAATAGAAAAAGGTGACTTAATTAAAACTTATAAATTTACAATTTGTAAAATTTACAAATTCAAATTCAAATTACAAACTTTAAAATTCACAACAGGCATGTATAACATGATATGTTAACCACAGAGTTCACTTAAACAATTTCTGGACCAAGAACAGGAAGACACATTGAAGAAACAAAGGCTGTTAGTTTAGGTACCCCCCACCCCACCACATTGGAAGATCCTGAATTTAAAAAAGTTGGAAGTTGACTATTACCCCACTCAGGGCCCACCTCCACAGATTTATTTATTGCAGATTTTAAAATTAGTGTGTTCTTAATAGAGTTAAACTATATACTCTTCCAGCAAATATGAGCTGAATTGTAACATGGGTAGTTTCAGTCACCAACATGGCAGGCCTTGCTGGTGTGTGACAAAACCAAGATGGTCTGGCCCATCTAAGGGCTTAAGTAAGCCAGCCTGAGGGCACTGTACAGCAGCACTTTGTTTCTTCTGCCAAAGTGCATTCAGACCAAATCTCCCGACCCGACTTTAATTTTTCTTTTCTTTTTTTAATTTTCCACTCATTTAGTAAAATAGTTTATCTTGGAATTCAGAGCATCAGTAGTTGATTGATATTAATCATGGTATCTCTTAATGGATTAAACGTAATCCTTTCTTCCCTTCCCTCCCTCCCTTCCTCCCACCCCAGACCAAAGGGGCTTTTGAGAGGTTGTTGGGTGGCAAGGCAGAGGAAGGTCTTTGGGACTGGACCCTAATAAGGTGGGTGTGTCAGGTGTTTTCTGGTCTTGCACAAAGGGGATTGGGAATGTATTTTGGAGAATCCTGGGACATGACTGTCTTGCCGTCGTGGGACAGTGTCAGGACTTCAGTTTTTTAGGGTGTCATAAAAGAATCCCCTGGAGAAAAACGTGTCGGACCCCTTTCTGCAATGCCACTTGCAGGTTACCGCTTTCAAAGCAAAGCCAGACTCCAGCCCTGCCCCGGTGAAGTCTTTGTCTGCCTGTGCGCAGGATCGCTCCCAGCTCCGGATTGATTTTTGGCCCCTGCTGCAGCAAGTTGGGGGCTGGCGCGGAGTGTGGAGGCGGCTGGGGGCGGAGTGTGAACTCACATCCACTGCACCAGGGAGCCCACTGCTGCTTTAGGATTTTTTTTTAACTTGGAATTTCCATATCACAAAAAAGAAAGAGACTTCTCCTGGATCTAACGGAGCCATTAGCATCTATTAATAACGCGGCCGGGGTAAGTAGCTGAGCGGTGCTGCGCGGGCGGGCTGCGTGATCCCCGGGCTCGGGGAGCGGCGCCCCTGCGCTCTGGACCGTGCGCACCCGGGCAGGCGCGGACCCTGCCTGCCCGCTCCTCCCCTTCTTCAAGGTGAGGGGTCGTCCTCACTGTCACTAGAGCTCCTGCGAGCCGAGCTCGCCCCCTCCCCCGACTTCTTTGCGGGGCATTTTCTCTTGCCCGGTAAATTGCGTTCCATTTCTCACGGGGCATTGCCTGCCGCCTTCCTGGAACCATCCTTTCAGATTTTGTGATCTTGCCCGGGCACAGAAGCTCTCCTAGGAGGTGGTGCTTATGCATATTCATTTCGTCTAGTAACCGGCTGCCCATCTTGCCATTGCAGGCTGATTTATTGATTTATGTATAAAGTGTGTTTTATTTTAGTAATTAGGCAATCCTGAATTCATGGAGTCGTCTGCACTTCAGGCATGTTCATTGCTAGGGTTGAAAGACAAAGGTTGTTGTGGCACCGCCCCCCTACCCTTTACATTTTCTACCTAGTGACCACAGACTTTGTTTTATGGAAAGCTAGTTAGGAATGGCACCCCACCCCCCCAATCAGTGAATTAAATAGTTGTGTTTCCAAATAAAGGACACAGTTATTTTGTAAAGCCCAGCATCTGACAAGTAGCTACTTCTGGGGGCGGGGGGGGGGCATGTTGTAAAGATTGGACAGGGTGGTGTGTTGTTACAGTTCGGGGATGATTCTAGGATTGATGTTACTTCTGTGAAACAGTCACTGGCATGTTCCTATCAAGGCATGTGAAAATAAATGTTGCCTTTCATTACAAAGATGGTGCAGTGAAAAGGGAGACATCACTTCAACTGTATTTTCTATATCCTTATTTTAATTGTCAAGTTTAGTTTTCATCTTTTCATGCTCCCGCCCCTCTACTCATCCATCCATCCACATTCCTATTGTTGAAAAAAAAAAATCTCCACAGGCACCCTTATATTTTTCAGGGACTCTATTATACCTGTAAACTTGACCTGGATTGTGTTACTAATTTGGTAGGTTATTCTATCCTACAGGAAATCACAGCCTATGGGTCGATATGTTCGTATGAACCCCTTAGCCAAATTAGCTAAATTGTTTTTAAAAGATATTTTTAGGCCAGTGAACACTTAGCACAAATGTCTTTACAGATCTTGATAGACCTATTTTTAGATTCAGTACTTTAAAAGCCTGTTCAACCCAACCAGTTCTCAGTTCAATCAATGTAAAATGTGCTTTTAACAAAAGATGTTTATATTGTTAATGATTAAATCATTATAAATTTCCCTTATGGAAATAGCTGATTTAACAATAGAAATTTCACTACTTAAAGTACTACTCTGATTTTTAAATGCAAGAAAAAAGTATGCATTTCTTCTGTAGTAGGGGGAAGGAGCCATGTAAGAATGAATAAAGTATAGTAACTTTTATTTGGGGTTTATTTTTATTTTGTTTTGGGTTTATATTTTCTGCAAACTTGTGTATTCTATCTGATATGCTTCTTTTACTTTTTAAAAAATGATCTAAATTTTCAATATACTGCCAACTTATATTATATGTAAAATAGATGAACATGCTACACCTATGTGGGTGTATGATTTAATCCACGACAGCCACTAGGCTGGGAATAAAGAAGCATCTGCCTCTATGAGAAAGAGCAAGAGAGAAAACCGTCCTAGATCAATAAGTCATAAGTAACTAGCACGGAAAGGGGCCTAGAAAAGGGGCCTAAAAGCTTTGTTTTTTTTGTTTTTTTTTTTTGCTTCATTTCTTAAATAAGGTTTTTTCCTGGTGGTATCATATTCCTATTGGAGTGGTTAAGCAAAAAGAAGAAAACAGGACGCTTACCAGACAATATGTTGTTTTCATTTTATATATTCACTACAAAAATTTTTGAAATGCCTTTATTGTCTACTGAAAAGTAATCATAGAATTGATATTCTGAAGATGACACGAAGACGGATTTTTCAGAGTAATAACAGAGAGGAGTTGGGATGTGATTAAGCTTATGGGCCGTGTGTTTGGTGTGTCTTTGTGCCTGTTTCATGGGAGGCGTGTTAGCGTTGTCTGTGAACCACGCACCACGTACCCCACACAGAATGATCGCAGGGACTTAACACCGCAATAATACATTTAGCGTGGGAAGCAGAACATCGATCTTTCTAAGGTCTTGGGGTTAGCAGAAACTTAACACAGAGGACGTAAGGAAGGAGAGAATTAAAGTGAGCTGGGTTGATTCCCCCTGAGCAAAGAGATATGATGCCTTGAAATGTAGATATTTGAGGAAGCAGACAGTAGAATTCCCCACCCCCCCATCCTCTTTAGTGGCACTGTCTCTGTGTGGCCTTTTGTTTGTTGTAGGTGGAGTTGGCACTAAATCCCCAGGGGATGCTTATGGTGTATATAATCTTTTACTGATGGCCTGAATTCTATTGTGCTCCTACAAACACACACGAACACACAGTTATTAGATAGTAGTCCATGCGAACATGTGTTTGTCGTCTTCTTTAAATCCATTTAAAAGACTATAAGGGAATTTTTAAAAACTCCACTCCAGACCATTACCCTGCAGATTACAACTTGTGCATTTTTTTTTTTTTTTTGGTTCTTTTAAACAAGAAAGCACCCTTTTCTCTACCAGAAACTCTTGATCATTAAAAGAAAACCCCGGGGGGGGGGGGGAGTGTGTAGGGGTGAATTCCTTGCTTGATTGTTTAGGCTTCTGTTCTAAGAAAGAGCAGGAACTGGAAAACTAGAACATTCTTCAGTATCTGAAACATCTGAGACAAATATCCTATTTGATTGGTTCAGAGATTCACTAATATATATATATATATATATATATATATATATATATTTTCATTTTGATAAACAATTGAAAGGGAATGGTTTAATATAAAAGCTGTACCAAGGCAACGTGATACTGCATCATGGTTTGTTGTGGTTGAATCCAGAAGCAAGGGGAAAGTCATTTCCACTTTGTAGAGGTTATTGATCATCCTTTGTTTATCAAGGCTGATGTTGGGAATGAAATTACTGGAGAGTAGCAGAGGTTATTTGTGTAGATATTTACTGATGCAAAAAATGTATTCTTTGAATTTTTAAGTGCAACTCAGAGAAGGATGGAATTCTTTGAGCAGCTATGGGTGTAGGGCTGCAGCACATTGGGGACTGGGGGTATTCCAGTTATCCCACTAGGGTGTCTTGAATTTCCCTGAGAAATAAGGTGGGATGCAGAAGCCCACTCGTACCAGTCTCCCTCAAGAGCAGTATTTGACTTCTGGCCACCTTTTAGGCAACACTGTCTCTAGGCTTACTTTAATACTGTCCTTTGGGGGTCAGGATGATTTCTCCACCCAGAAAACAACATCTTCTGTGTACTTGAAAAAGACTTGATTTTGGGGTAGTTTTGCAGAACTCAGTTCCCTTAGTGCCTTCATCTTTATGTAATTTACGTATTTTAAGCTCTTTATTTCAGGTCAGTGGCCTATTTTTCTGCTTTAGATGATTGACCAGCATTAACAAACCCAACATATCCTAGAAAGAATAAATTAGGAATGACTGAGCAGCCCCAGAGGCCCTCAGTAACTAGTTTGTAATAGATTCAAAGAGAAAAGCTCTTGCCCTTTCTTCAAACTTTATCCCAAATACAGTGTTCCACTGGCTGATAATCAATAATGATTCATGTGGGGTTTGATTTCCAATGAAATGTCATTGTCTTTGCCCCATAGGATTTTGTGTAACAGTCTCCAGGTGGCCAAGGGGTTAAACAGGCACTTTCCCTCTGTGCTTCAAGGATTAACAGCATGAAAAGCAAAGTGTACAATAGCATCAAGGTATTGTTTCATTGTTAGACAGCCTATGGGTTTTGAAATTAAGAATGGTCATAGTAGCCTCATGAAATATCTGAAAATGCATGGCAGATACTGGATACTGGGTATGATTACACAGCCCAAAGATAAATTTTTATGCCATATTCTCACATTTTTAAAAGCATAACCTTCACACCATTGTGGAACTGAGTGTCATATGCGCCTCAGTAAAAATGTGGATGGGTAGAAAAATAGGAATGTGTGCTAATCTGGTCCGAGTGCTAATTTGGGCTTGGCAGTTCACCAGCCAGCCTTGTGCTTAGCCACAGAATCCTTAAGACAGGGACCTGTCAAGGTGCAGATGGAGGCTTGTCACCGCATGGAGCGAGTGATGATGATGAAATGTGGCCCCTTCTTGCACGGACCCCTCTCTCCCCTCTGAAGAATTTCCCTTCTACCCAGGAAGTGAGTGGCAGTAGAAGCAGTGGGAGCAGGGGAGCAAAGGCGTCACGGGGGTCCTTTCACTGCATGTGTCTGTGATAAAGTGGATGAAGTGCGTGTAGTCAGGGACACTGATGGGGAGCTGGCTCTGTACTGGCAGAGCATGAGTAACCCAGAACCCAGGAGGATGGTGGAAGGTCAGTGTTTACTGGGAAGTCCTTTCCCATGTGCTGTGTGGGGTCACAGATAAACGGCATGGCGACACGCCCCACTGCTAAGCTTCCACCACCGGCCACCTGAGAGGCTCCTCCTAGGCAGGCTGCTCTCTCTTGGAATACGCCATGGAGTCTGCAGCCACCACAGCCTTGTTAAAGCATTGCTCTTATTCCCAACGACCATCTAACAGGGCAGGAATCAGGCTGAACCACATGCCACTGCCAATGTTCGGCCATTTCTGACCTATAAAAACAGCAGCTCCTCATTCCCTATTTCTGATCTTGCTCTACTTCTCACAGCAACCAGATCACGTAATTCCCCTGACTGAAAGTGTTCCCCTAGCTTCTCAGTGCACTCAGAATAAAATCCAGGCTCTTCACCTTGGCATCCCCCACAAGATCCTTCAGGACCTGGTCCCTGCCTGCCCTTCTCCCTGTCTCCTTGCTTTCCTGCTGCTCACACTGGTCCTCCCGAGCACAAGCCTCCAGGCTGCTCTTAGAACTCACCTCAGGGTCTTTGCATTTGCCTCTCACATTCTGTGTCTGGCCCCTTCTTGTAATTCAAACCTCAACTCAAATTTCACCTCCTCAGACGGGCCATTCCTGGTACTTGTGTCTGAAGGAGGCCTTCCTGTGGACCCCATCAGCTCATTTTATTTTCTTCCAAGTACTTTATCCCTGTCTGAGATTAACATGTTTCCCTCTTAATTGTGCTCTCCTTCACAACAGTGGAAGAGGGGGCAAGCACCTTGCCTGCCCTGTTCTCTGCAGTGTCCTCACTGCCTGCCACAAAGCAGGGTCTGGGCGCAGATTTGTTGAGTGATGGTACTGGCCACCTCATGTACTGCTGGGAGTCCTCTCAGCTTGCAGCCACTGCAGAGCCAGATCACAAGCAATGTGGGGCATCTTCCTCTAGATGCAGCCAAGGGAGCCCTGCCCAGAGCAATCTCTGCCCCTGCTCGCAACCCCTGCTGGCCATCAGCTTCTAGTACCTCCTCCCCTGGGGGAGCACCGGTGCTAATACCATCTCCAGCCAACCCAGGGGGCAGCCCCTACTTGCTTGATGACTTCCTCCAGCTCACCTTCCTGTCCCCGCTCCTACTAAACCATCTGCCTGTGCTCAGCCAAATGAAGGTGCAGTATGTTTTGTAATCTTGTTCTTAAGAAAAAAAAAAACCAAAACCCAAAACTCACCCAATAAGTCGCTATGCTACCCAGTTGATTTAGTAATAGCTAATAGTTAATAAGGATGTAGTTTTAAGGCTAAACATTTAATCCTCATAGGAGCCCTAGGAGGTATTTTCCCCACTGAACAGATGAGGAAGTTGAGGTACAGTGACATTGAATAACTGGCTCAAGGTCACAGGCCATCAGCTACAGGGCTAAGTACAGCTGAATCACATACAGGACTGGCTCTCTCAGCCTCCCCAATGACCCGTGTCTCCTGGCTCTTGACTCAGGCCTTTGCCAATAGCCTCAGTCCCTTCTTCTGAGTCCTTCTGTCCCTGTATTATTTCTCTGTGAGTTCTCCCAAGGGTGTTAGGAGACTACAATCAGGTGTTAGCAGTTCACCCACCTGGCTGATCACAGGTGTTAACCTGTGCAGGGGTGAATAGGAGTTCACCCCAAACCGGCCCTAGCATTTACACCTGCCTTGTGGGCTTGCTTCCATCCTTGGGATTCCACCTCTGTGGTTCAGTGCATGGTGGTTGGACCTTCTGCAACCATCCAGCCTTCAGAGCTGGACAGGTGCCGCTGCCCTTCTCCAGCCCTGTTTCTTCTTCTCTTACCACAGTGCCCACCTCCCAGGTTATTCTAAGGATTACACAAAGCATCTTTAAGGTGCTGAGCATACCTAGCTCCTGGTAAGCACTGTAAAAACTACTATAGAGGGTGTCGGGAGGTAAGGACAGGAGGAGAGGCAAATCCAGGGGAGGGCCCACCTTCTCTGTTGCACATCAGAACAGAGGAAAATGCCATTTTGTCTTCTTTCTGCCTCTTTCAAGTCAGAGAAGAAAGGCACACAGGAAGGAGTAAGACCAGGAGTAAACCAGTTGCCCTGCCTAGGCCCGCTATGGACACTTTCCTTTTGTTCTGGGCATCTTGAACCCAGGCATGAGCCCATTACACATCTTCAGAACAGGTGGCCTTGGGGGTAGGGGGAAGCATGGATGCCATCCATCGTGAGGCCTGTTGGTATGGCCGGTGCATCATTCTACGTCCCTGAAGGCAGAGTCTCAGCACTTTCAGGGCATATTCCCACCACCCGGAGGAAGGGCAGGGGTAGGCCGGGGTCGGATTCCCCATCTCCAACCCAGTGGATTCTTCCGCCGGGACTCCCACCCCCCACGGTCAATGTCAGGCTCCCCTCCCACCATCTGTGAAGGTATGGAAATCCGTGAACTCACCTGTCTCCCTCCAGGGCACATGGGTGCTGGACAAGATTGGAAGCAATGCAGTATTGGAGGTGTTCGTTGGTTTTTAGCGGAGGGTATTGTCCACGCAGGGACACACTAGGAACCAGAGGGTACATGTTAGCTTTGAGAGCTGTTGAAGTACTTGTGCCCTAGGCACTCTGATCAGTGGGGAGCAACCTGAAGCCAGTGGTTGTGACAGATTGGCACGCCTCAGACTTCCTGTTCCTGCGCTCATGTGTGGGTCTGTCAGAGTCCTTCAGTACATAGAACTCATAACTTGATAAAAGATGCTTTTCCTATTCACACACAGGGCCCAGACGCATCTGAGTAGAGATCATTTCAGATGTAGCTTTAAATTATATGTTGTTGATGGTACGTACAAAACCAAGGAATAAAACATTGGACAAGACAACCACACTGCAAAGAAAGTATCTTTTCTTGCCAGGCAGGCCCCTCCTATGGAAAAAGTAGGACTTTTGAATAGGCAAGAGAACTAATCTTCCGATATTTATTCTTACCTCTGATGGAAGATGCCAGGGTCTTTATTGACTGTAAGTGACCAGAACAACCATTTTCCTCCTTCTAGGTAGACCATCATGCCCAGGAAAGAGTGTTGTAAGGTACTGTTCCATTTTGCCAGCAGGGTCTCTTTAAATCCAATACATCTGAACAGCCCATTGCTCAGTATCATAGAGGAATTTGTTGACTTTTTCTGAGGGTTTTTTTCTTTAAAATATATAATACTACCTTTAGGTTCTTGCTCACAACTGTGTTATTCTCTTATTAGCATGCCTAGTCACATTTTTCAAAAGCAAGCTTTCTTTTAATTGATGTAGAGTTGACACATAATGTGAAAAGCAAGTCTTCATCTTCTTCCTAATTCTGCTAAGGCATGTATATCACTTACAGTGCTCTAGGTGTTTCGGCCAATAACACAGGGCAAAGTGATCAACACCCAAGTAAAAAGCTGCATGTTGGCCAAAGGCCTTTGTAGATCAGATCAATTCCTTGTCTTTTCTAGACTTCCTAGTTCCAGTTTGTGATTCCATCATCTGTCTTATCTGAGGAAATGTCCCTTTGTTTTCAAGTCCCACAGGAGAACTCTGTAAAAATGTTTAATCTTTTGCTTTGTTTTCATAAACCCTGTTTTCATATTTTTAAAATTGTGTGAGTGAGAAGGAGGAGCAGGATTATGAAAAGGTGAAACCATTAACTGATCATCAGATTAGAAGGGCAAAATCACCAGAAACAACACATAAGTTTCTGTTTCATAGAACTGTCACCACCATACATAATTTATTCAAATGCTTTCTTCATTATTCCCTGTTTGCTTTCAACAGAAGGAGGTGGATTCGCCCTGTGCACTGTTGAGAGGCACTTTGCATGTGAAATTCTGATTTCCTTACCTCTCTTCTGTTTGATTCTTTGTCCACACATAATACCATTATAAAATCCATCAGTTGCTCTTGGGTATGATTTTAAAATTCATACTGATGTCAGTATAATGCAAATGGAATATGTTATACATTGGCACTACAGTGAGAAGATATAAAGTAGGCTGGCTTAGGTTGCCCCTTACAGCCTCCATGAATACACCTGCTGGCTTGATTCCCAGGATAGTGGTTTAAATCTGGCCCAGGTAAGTTACCAGATGAGAATAGTTCATGGCCAATCTAGGGACAGAGCACTGTGAGGCAAATGGAGAGATACACGGGGAGAATATCAGGTGAGGCTCCCAGCACTGTGATCACCCAGGGACCTATGGCTCCTAAATGGAGATGATTATTGAAAACAGTCCCTAGGGGGTGATTCCTAATTCCTTTATTGTTAGGAATCCCCGAGGCCACCCGCTCCCCAAACCTGCAATCTGATCCAGTAGGTCTGAAGCTTGGGGTTTGGGATTCTGCTTTTTCAGCAAGCGTTCTAGTGCCTGTGACGAGCAGCCTAGTTTGGGTACTTCTCCTAGCTTCAGTTTCCACATCCCTGAAAGAGGATAATATCTGTTTCACAGAGTTGTTGGCAGGAACTGAAAGAATGTGTGGGAAAGGGCCCTGGGAACCGTGAAATGAGACAGACGAGGACCTGCTGAATTAGTGGGTTTAACTCTCAGCCTCCTTCCAGAGGAGTTTCTGCTCTGCACTCCAGATTGAGGTTGGCCCTGGGTACTGGAAAATATTCTGTTCCAGGTAGAATCCCATCTTGGGTCTTCATCTTCCCACATCAAAATGCCCAGAAAAGCCTTCTATCCCCCCAAATCCTTCTCCCTTCAACAAATATATACTGAGCACCCACTGTTCTAGGTGTTTGGGACATATCTGAGGCTGGGTTTCCCATCTTTCTTGACCCAGATGGGTGGGGACACACTGTGGCTTCTTCCACTACGAGAATAATGTCTGTATGTGATTTCTGCCACTTTTCAGATAACCCTTAAGATGGTGTTGGTCTGAAATGTCTACAGTTGGTCTTGCAAACACTTCCTGAGGGATAATTGGTGGCTCCGAGCCCATCTAATCCAGCAAGTAGCAAGGGTCACGTTATATAGCTCTGGCTTGCACTGGCTCTCATATAGCCCCAAGAGATACTCCTGCCATGTGCTGCCCATAACTGAGCCCATAGGTTGAGATTTCCCTGTACTTTCCTTGTCCAGAGTGCCCAGAAAACTTTAAGACCACCTCCAGCCCCTGGGGAAAAAAATCCCAAATTATTTTCCCTTCCTGGAGTTAATTATAAAGGATAACAGTTCTATTTTGTTCAATTTGTGGACTAGAATAGGATAACAAGGACAATGAACTAAAGATATGTTTTAATGAAGTAGCTTCTCACTCATTGTGGAAGACAAGATTCTGGTTCCAGCTCACATGACATTATTATTATTACATATAATTATATAGTCGTAGATGCCCAGTCAATGGAAGAAAATGTATGCCGGGCTCCATTTTATGAATTGGCTCATAGTATTGTATGTTGGAAGAAGTCATGGAAATAAGTGTTGAAGGAGCTGAGACATAGAGGTTAAGCAGCTTGGGTCACCTGGGTGGCTCAGATGGTTAAGCATCTGCCTTCAACTAGGTCATGATCTCCAGGTCCTGAGATCGAGCCCTATGTTGGACTCCTGGTTCAGCAGGGAGTCTGCTTCTCCCTCTCCTTCTCCTTCTGCCTCTCCCCCTGCTTGTGTGCTCTCTCTGTCTCTCTCAAATGAATACATAAAATCTTTTAAAAAAGGTTAAGTAACTTGCCTGAGGTAGTGTAGCTTAAGGATGATGAGAGTTGGGATTTCAGCCCAACTGTATGTGACCATTGTGCTGTTCTGCCTCCCCCAAGATGGATGGTCAAACTTGGTATAAAGCATATTCAGCCTGAGATCCCCTGAATGGGGTTATAGTTTTTGGAATAACAAAAAGAGTTTGTTGAAATACAGTCAGTAGTTCTTAGTCCCTTGAAAGTATTAAGCCCTAAGGCATCCACATGTAAAGAATTAACTGTTCTGTGATGCATCTAGGATACCAGCTATGAACCATCCTTGAGAGAATTGGGAAAACAGTCTAGTCAAAGCTTTCCATTGCCTTTAAAAGGGAGACCAAAGTTCCTTACTGCCCTCAAGACCTTGCACCATTGGGTCCCTTCCCATTTTATTTCATTTCCTTTAAATGCACCATGCTTGCCCCCAACTTGGAGCTGAAATCCCCCTTTCTCCATTCTCATTCATAAGATCTCAGCTTAAAAGACACTCTTGTTTCATTCTTCCAGCTTTATTGAGATGTTATTGACATGGCATATGTAAGTTAATGATGTATAGTGTGATGATTTCATACACATATATATGGTAGGAAAATGATAACTATAATAAGTTAATACCTCTATCACTTTACAAGATTACCATTTTTGATGTGATAATATTTAAGAACTACTGTCTTAACTTTCAAGTACATAATACAGTATTGTTAATTATAGTCACCATGCTCTACTTTAGATCTCCAGAACTTACCCATCTTCTAACTGGGAATTTGTACCCTTTGACCAACATTTCCCCATTTGCTCATCCCCCCTATCTTTAGCAACCAGAATCTTATTCTCTTATTTCCAAGAGAAATAAGCTTTTTTACATTCCACATGTAAGTGAGGACATACACTATTTGTGTTTTTTTGTCTGACTTATTTCACTTAGCATTATCCCCTCAGAGTCTCTCCATGTTGTCACAAATGGCAAGATTTCCTTCTTTTTTATGGCTGGATAATATTCCACTATGTGTGTGTCACATCTTCATTATCCATTATCCATCAGTGGACCTTTAGATTGCTCCCATATGTTGGCAATTGTGCATAATACTGCAATGAACATGAAGATACAGATACCTCTTTGAGATAATGATTTCATTGGTGGGATTAGTGGGATTGCTGGATCATATGGTAGCTCAATTTTTTTTTTTTTCCTGTACACTGTTTTCCGTACTGGTTATACCAGCTTACATTCCCACCAACAAGTGTTCCCTTTTCTTTACATCCTTGCCAGTACTTGCTATCTCATCTTTTTTATGATAGAAAAAGGCACTTCTTCCTCATGGGAGCCTTCTTTGAGTCATTATTTTTAAAAGTCCAGTGAGAGAGGCAAAGTTCCATGAGGGTCAAGATGTTGTCTCTTTACTCTTGGATCCCCCTCACCCTGACAGTGCTTTGGCACACACTAATATGTGCTACATGCTCAATATGTGATGGATAGATAGATGGATGCATGGACAGATAGAAGGAAGGATAAGAAGGATGGATGGAAGTGTGGAAGGAAGGGTAAACACAGCTGGAAGCCCTAACAAGATTCATATGATCCTTGTGTGACTTATCCCAAATAATCCCAAAATAAGGGACCAGGAAGTCTTGACTGTATATTTCATCTTGTGTTTCCCATTAAAGCTTTAGCCATTCTAGTGCTGAACTCATTACTTTCTTGTCAGGTCCCGTCCTCCTGGCTTCCGCATCTCTGTTAACAGTGCAAGTAGTCATCAGGCTATCCAAGTCATAACTTTTGGCATATTTGTCCTTGACTTTTGCTTCTGCCTCACTGCCCAAGGTCCATGCATTTTGTTCCTGTCCGTTTTCCAGCATCTCTTGCTTGGGACATGCCCACAGCCCTGTCTGGGGTCAGCCTGTCATCCTGTTCCTCTTCTCCACTTGCCTGTAGCCTCAGATCTGATGATCTTCACTCACCCTTCACCCTTCACTCTACATCCTTCCAGTACAATTCTTAGAGGTGGGGTGGAAGGTGGAAACCTGGTTTTCAAGAATTATAGATGACCCAGGGGGGTTTAGTTTGAAGTAGAATTTTTGATATTGCCATTTTATATATGGAAATGGGGAAAAGAGCACAGGAAGGGGCAAGACAAATCTTGGCTGGTGGGCTTGTGCAACATATGCCCAAGGCTACCTGCCCAACTCCCCCGTGGCGTATGGAGGTAGAAGGGACATTTCAGAATCTTTCAGGGAGTGAAGTAGGAAGTTTTCTTGGTTACTCAAAAGGGCATGAATTAAAAATGGCTGAACAGTGCCACATTAATGACTTTGTGTTGCCCCAGCAATGGTTTGCCACTCCCAGGGGAGGGAGAATGTGTGTGGCACAGCCCTCCCTTATACCTGAAGCCCAGCCCACCTTGGCTGCACCCAAGGAGCCAGCTACTGCCATTGGGCATGCAGCTGGGAGGCCCAGTTTCTAGTTGTCAGCACAGCCAAAATACTGCCCCCCCCCCCCCAGTGTTCTAGGACATGGCGTCCCAGCTCTATAGCACGGTGCTCCTAGCTGAGGTCAGCAGGCCCTTTGCCTGTCTTTGTTATCAAATTCCCCTCCACTTATAGACCTTCAGCCACTCCAGACTTCTCATCCTTCTTAAAAAGGGTTTCATTGAAGATGGAGTTTGCCAGGGGTGGGAAGAAGGTCACTGAAGCAAGCAATCTGCTGGCCTTCCCAGCCCTTACCTTCTGGCCAAGATCCTCAGCTCCTCCTCATTATCTGAGACTTCTTCCCCGGATGTCACCAAGCCTTGCAACTCTCCATCGTGGGATGTCTTGTGTTGTGGGCCATTTCTGTTACACATCCCTGTCTTCCCCAACTCACCATAGCACATGCCCTCCCCAGCGTCCATCGCCCAGCTACCCTAGCCCTCCCCACCATGCCCACCAGCGTGGTGTCTTTAGCACCCAGCACAATGAATGGTACGCTAAGTAATGACTGGGTGGACAAACAGATGGACAGAGGTGGATGGGTGGATGGATGGATAGACAGATGAACAGATGGACCTGGATGGATGGAAGCATTCTTGGCTGTCATAAGGTGAACAAATGAAAGTGTTTGCATTTTTCTTGAAAGACAGGGGCCAGGTGTAGTCCCATCCTAAAATACTCCTTAGGAATATAAACATAACTTCCATGGTCCAGATTGCTAATTATGGAAAGATCAAAAGTCTTTGGCTGAAATTCACATTCTGTTATCCACACAGTTACTCTCTGGGAAATCAGCTCACACAGCTGACCCTTTTTACCTGGTGCCTCTTTCTTGCCCTGCCCATGGACTTGTAAGGTGCCCCCCCTTACCTTTTGCCTAATTGCTATCAGTTTCCTCCCCTCGCCTTGAGATCCCTGGCCTTGTTCCCAGGGGTGTATGAAGTCCACTCCCAAAGCCCATGGCAGCTCCTGGCCAGGCCTCAGTCTGAGCTGATGCCTCATTGGAGGCAGGGCCCTCCGAGGAGAGCTGATGGTAAGCCTTGTCTCCCACAGTTAGGAGGTTTGGGGGCTCTGGGGTGCTTTCCTGGCAGTGGCTGTGGTTCTAATCTCAACCCATTCTCTCCCCAAACCTCTCTGCCCTCAGTAATTAAATAGGGCGTATCCCTGCCAGTGTCCCGTGGTACAGTCACTGGGATAAGAGGGAATTCTCTTTCTGGACTTTTTAATGCTATCCCTTCAAGAACATTAGACATTTTGATATAAAGACCAAAAATCAAAGATGAAATTCTACTTCAGATCTTTTTTTAAAAAAAGAAGGATGTGAGTGTAAAATCCCACACAGTCAAAGTACTCATTGCTGCAGTGATTTAATATTCTCTTTCTTTGGAGATAAACTCCAATTTTGCATTTAAATTCAGAAATCTATGGCCATCCTCACATCTTACACAACTCACTGTTTTACGAAGTGGTGTTATAATAGTGATAATGACAATAAAACTACAAGCACATGATCCCTGAACTAGTCTCTAGCTGTATGTCACAGAAAAATCATGGTTTAGAAACAAGGTCTTTCTCACTGAGAAACTTACCTCTCTAGGATTGAAATTCTAAAATAATTCTGAAGGCTTTTTTCTTTTTCCGTGTTGGTCCTCATTTCCCAGTGTGCTCAAGTAATCCCTTAGATGTTTAGTCCATGATTTCCGTAGTCTCAAAACCCAGTTTCCAGACTTTCTATCTCCGGGTTGGGCAAAGTCTCTATTTTCTCTGGTGATGAGAGGCAGGATGTTTTTCTCTTCTACAGCAACCCACATGCCCATTTGGGGGTGCAGTACCTTAGTGTGTGCCTTATTTCCGTAATATCACCACTCATAAGTACTATGTGGCATGCATTTATTTCTTACTGTTTTTTTTCTTTGGTTCTAGAAGTAATATGTTCATTTGAGACAATTTAGAAAATACAAGCAAATAAAGGAAAATAAACTCCACCCACAGTCATACCTCCAGGGATGACAACTGATTAGACCAACTTCTGATTCCTCTAGTCTCGTCTGTGTAGATGTGAGCCATAAATTGGGACTGTGCTCTACACATGGTCTCATATCCTTTTCCCCCACTTTTCATTTTTTTCTGAGCATGTTCTCGGGCATTAAACATTCTCTGAAAACACTGTTAATAGATAAACAACAGTCTACCTTGTGGAAATACCTGGACTTAATACATTGTTCACCTACTGCTGAATGTTTACATTGTTTCCCTTTTTTGCTAGAATGAATAGTGTTTCTCTAGATGTCATTGTTAAACCTTCAGGGCTGTCTCTGGGCCTGCCCTTCTTTAGCTTCTTAAACTGAGGTATATTGTACATAAAATAAAACACACAGATCTTTAGCATGCATTTTTTACATAGGAATATACCTGTGTGTTAGTCCACCTTTAAAGTCTCCTTTTTCTAATTCTCTTGAAATTGTTTGCTTTAGGTTGTTTGTTTCAAGTATCTAGATACCCAGCACTTAGCAGGGACTTTTCCATAGGATTTTATGTAATGCCCTGGGGCACCCGGCTATTCTGACTTTCTGGGTCAGTAATTGACCGCACTGACTTGCCTGATTAGAGCTTGCATTTAAAATCATTAGAGAACTGTCATTGCTACTTTCTGGTTTGGGTAGTATTTTGCTCACGTGTGTTTCTCGGGACTAGAAAGTGGTATTGGCTGTCATCGACTTACAAGTCGTAACTCACCCACTCACCCCCCTCCCACAGACTCAGGCTTTCCCCATTTGTGTTCCCAAGGAAAGGAGCAAATCTGAGGACAGCAGCTTATGAAAACCAGTTAACAAGTTGTCTCAGCTTGGTTGGCAAAACATAGAAAGGAAGCCTCAGTTAAGGTGCACAATTTAGACTTGGGACATGAGAGAAACTTCCAGACTGTTTGGTCTGACGTGCTCAGTTTACGAAGATGACACTGAGCCCAGAATCATCTGCCTGGGGGAGAAAACATGCTGGGGGGAGGTTTAAGCCCAGAACCAAGGACATCTGTCTCCAGCACAGGGTGAGTCTCACCAGGTCAACAGAGTGCAGAGTGAATGGCCTGGGGCCGAGGTGGGGGTGAGTTACTGTTTCCACTTGAAGATACAGCCAGATTAAAAGCCATCAGGTTGGACACAGCCCAAGTGCATTCCCGTCACCGAGAAATCCAACAGGATGGGGAAAATTGTCTTTCCCAGACTTCCTCAGTGTATGTGGTTAAAAGGAATTTCAGGATAAGCCATTTGGGGTAAGATAGGGTGAGGACCCCCGAGCTCCCTCAAAGAGCAAGTTAATAGATAATGAGCTGCCATCCAAAGTGTGGGAGCCCAGTTAATTCCAGAGTTCTGGTTAGCTATGTACAAGTTTGGGGCCAGAACTGCATGGTGATGGGACCATCTACCATGGTGGAGTATCTGGGTTTCAGTCATGGTTGTAAGTCTGGGCAAGTTGCCTTTACCTCACAGGCCTCATGAGCAGAACGGGAATGGTAATAGGACTTGCCTCTGAGGTCGATGAGCAAGCAAATGTGAGATGCTTAGAACAGCCCTTCACATAGTGGGAAGCCCCACCAGTCCAAAGCTCCTTGACGTTCCTGCTGGCACTAATCAAGTTGAAGATGATTCCCTGCTCCCTGGCACCCGGGAGGACACAGTGAGCTCAGTCACCCTCTGCCATGGTTCTCTTGGGGCCACGGGAAACCTTGCCTCGAAGAAACTCTGCAGACTTGTCCACAGCCCCCACATGCCTTAGAATACAAGTGGATGTTTCTCTCTCTAGACCAGGCCTCTAAGCCCAGCCCAGAGCCCAGTGTGTCTCTGGGAGCATGTCATTTTCCTAATCTTCCAGGGAAAGTAGACCTGGTGGGTAAGAGGTTGGTCACTGAATTCCTTGTACCTCTCCTCTAATTCCTGTCTTCTCTTTGGGGCTCATGGGAATGATCATACCACCAGCTCAGAGAGGTTGTAAGTACTATAGAAGTGAGTGGCTACAAAGCATTTACACTGGTGCCCACCCCAGGGGGTGATAACTATTGTGTAGTATTTTCCTCTTCCTGTTTCAAACCTTAATTCTTCTGTATTCCATTCATTCCTTTTTTCTTGCTCCCTGACATCTTCCACAGTATTAGACTTCTATGCCAGGGTTGGTTCTTGACAGAACACTTCAGCTGTGCTGCTCTGTGAATGTTGTACTGATCTATTCAGAGATAAGCTCTTTCTTGTGTGTGTGTGTGTGTGTGTGTGCGTGGTTTTCTTTAAGACTCTCCATTTTTTCTGTTATAGGACTTAAAGCCTTGGTTTAAATATTGGAGTGGACTATCCACTCCTGGAGGGCAGGGGCAGTCAGATCCCTACTGCTTTGCCAAGATTGTGGCCCAGAGCAAGTGCTAGCAAATGTTTGCTAAGGCAGTGATTTCCCTTACAGAGAAGCCCTAGAGAAGGTCACTGGTGACCTCAGGTAATTCGCAGAGATGCTTGTTGGCAGCCTCCTATTCTTCATCAAAGCAGCCGCCTCTGCCTTCCTTTCTCTGTCTTGCCTTACTTCTGAAGTCCCTGTCTTAGAACAAGTGGCTTTCCATCAGGGCAGATGAAAAAAAAAAAACGTTCTTTTATGTTCTTCTTCCATCCCCTCTGTTCCTTTGCTGTAAAAGCAAGGAGAGGAGAAGTTGCCAGGAGCAAAACACTCCATTGAGGACATCTGTTTTCTGTTTCCTGCCTGGGGCTTGGAGGTGGTGAGCAACCAGCTCACAAGTTTTTCCTTTTTGGTTGGTGACATCTCTGAGAAGTGGACAGAATGCCAACATTTCTTATTTGTTGAACTGGCTGAGTTCTCGAATAAAGGGTCTGTGGTGCTGTAGGGTCAGCATGGAGTGGGCCCACCTAAGCCCCTCACAGCTCAAACGGTCTCCTCTTCAGGTGAGAGCAGTGCAGCTGCGGACACTTGTTAGCACAGAGGGGTTGAATTGGGCTTAGGAGTTCAGGAAGGGTAGGTGCTGACATGCAAGTGACATTTTCAGACAAAATCAAGTAAAGGCATCTTTCCAGGGTCTCTTTTGCAAATATGTACCATGAAAGTAATTTTTAAACATTTTCTCTTCATATAATATTTATCATAAGAATCTCTGCAGAAGAGTAGAAGGCAGTTTACATGAAAAGCAATTGTGTGTATGTTGGGTTATTTTGGGGGGAACATATTTTTTCTTAATCAACCTTTCTCCTCTCTCCCATCTCCACCATTCCCACTAAGGCAGCCAGTATTCAGAGTCTGCGTGTTTCCTTCCATACAGTTCCCCATGGACATAAATTCACATATGCATAACATATGTAAAATGTGATTTGGTCCTTGTTTTACACAAGTGAGATCATATTCTTTGTGCTTCTCTGCATTTTACTCTTGTCACTAAATAAATGGGGCCCACTGCTACAGTCAGCTGTTGGAGCTAGTCCTAATTCATCCGTGTCAGCAGAGCCCCACACAGGACGGATGTCATGCTGTGTGACCACGTGTTTCACCGAGGGCCTTCCCTGCACTTCTGAAGCAGGCTCTGCCATAGTGGGCACGCACATGTGTATTAGCAATGCCCACCAATCCATTTATCTCCGTGGGTTTGTGCCTGCTAGAACCCTTTTTGCTGTAAGAGAAGACCAGACCCACACGGGCTGAACCAGGTGCTTAGTAAACACAATAAAAGTGATACACAAATCTCCAGTAATTTATGACTCAAATGAACCCCGCAACTTAGTATTCAAAAGAATACCTCAACACGAGGAAATGCAAGGATGACTTTACATCTGAAACTCTATTAGCAGAATTGATCACAATTGCAGATTAAAGGAGAGAAAGTGTTCAGTCATCGCAACAAATCCAAGAGTAGCTTTTGGTGAAAAATTTGTTTTCATTCCCAATTTTTAAAATGTGTTTGACCAGTGTGAATCAAGGGCCTGATAAAAGGGCATTTACTAAAAGCCTACAAGGAACACCGAGCCTTAATGGCCAAGTGTTACCGGTGGAGATACAGCAGAGATGCCTTGATTCCATGCCTTTAACAGCTTCCTGGCAGTCCTGTGGGGTATGAGGATTGAAAAGAGCAGAAAGCTATCATTTCTTTGAAACCCATATAGTAATCTGTGTAGAAAATTCAAAATAATCTATGTGATCAGAACTGTTCAGTGAATTCAGAGAGTTTGCTGGGTGAAAGTTCATTCTTAAGTACTTGCAACTTCTAAGAAGGAAGTGAAATAGAAAAGATTCTGTTAACTATAAGAAACTAAGAAATAATTCTTGTAACAGTGGTGTGAGGTGTATATGGAAATAATTTTAAAACGTATTGAAGGGCAAGAAAATACACGGAGAAATAAACCAGTGGTTTCCCCAAGCTAATATATTAGTTCAGTACAATTTCAATAGAAGCTTTAATAAAAATTTCCACAAAATTTAATAAGCTGATCCTAAAATTTGTACAGAAGAGTAAAGGTCCAAGAAAACCCAGGACGAAAAAGAAAGGATGTAGCCTTCACTGTGAGAGAGGTTTTCTTAAAGACATAGTTATTAAAATAATGCGGTATTTGAAGAGATGTAATATTTGCGTTCTCTAGTCTGTCCCTTCGGCCTAAGTGTTTATCAGAGTTATACTTTGCAGGTGGCATTATTAATCAGTGGAAAAAGGGAGCCAAGTCAATATACTGTGCTACCATGACTGATTTTTTCATACAGGGAAATATAAACTTAGATAGCTTTCTCACATCTCACACAAAAATAAATTCCAGATGGTTCTAAGACCTAAATGTGAAAGACAAAGTTTTTAAATGTTTAGAAGAAAAACAGGCAAATATCTTTATGACCTCAGGAAGGGAACAATTTCTTTTTTTTCCCCCCTGTTTCCTCAATAGCAACTGAGAACCAACTCTAGTGAAATATAACAAAGTATAACCTTTAAAGGATGAACCCATGGGCCTTGAAACTGGATGAATCTTGGAGTCATTTCATTCCACATTCTTTTCTCTTTAATTGAGATATAATTGACATACAACATTATATTAGTTTCAGATGTACAGGGTAATGATTCAATATGTGTGTTTATTGTGAAATGATTGCCACAGTAAGTCTAATTAACATCAGTTGTCATACATATTTACAAAATTTCTTTCTCTTGTGATGAGGACCTTTAAAATCTACTCTTTCATCAACTTTCATATATGCAGTACCGTAATATTACCTATAGTCATCATGCTGTACATTATACCCACATTATTTATTTTACAATTGGAAATTTGTACCTTTTGGCCCCCTTCACCCATTTCTTCCCAACCTCCACTCCTGCTCTGGCAACAACCAGTCTGTTCTCTATATCTACAAATGCAATTTTTTAAAAGATTTTATTTATTTGACAGAGAGACAGAGAACACAAGCAGAGGGAGAGGGAGAAGCAGGCCCCCACTGAGCAGAGAGCCCTATGCGGGGCTTGATCCCAGAACTCTGGGATCCTGACCTGAGCCAAAGGCAGACTTTCAATGACTGAGCTATCCAGGCGCCCCTATGAATGCAATTTTTTTGTTTTTGGGTTTTTTTTTTTAGATTCTACATACAAAAGAAATCATACAATATTTATCTCTTTCTTTCTGACTTACTTCGCATAATGCTCTTAATATCATACATCTTTTATGTATATTATATAGGCCATTTTTTAATCCACTCATCTGTCATGGACATTTAAGTTGTTTCCCCATCTTGGCTAATGTAAATAATGCAGTGAACATGGAAGTGTGCATTTTTTTCAGGTTAGTGTTTTCGTTCTCTTAACGTGAACATCCAGAAGTGGAATCGCTAGATCATACAGTAGTAATATTTTTAATTTTTTGAGGAACTGCCATATTGTTTTCCATAGTGGTTACACCAACAATGCACCAGGGTTCTCTTTTTCCACAATACCACCAACACCTGTTATCGTCTTTTTGATAATAAGTCATATTTTAATGGCTGTGAGATGATATCTAATTGTGGTTTTGATTTGTATTTTGCTGATGATTAGTGCTGTTGAGTATGTTTTCATGTGCCTGTTGGACATCGGTATGTCTTCTCTGGAAAAATATCTATTTAGGTCTTCCACCCCCCCTCTTTTTTTTTTAAGATTTTGTATATTCATTTGTCAGAGAGAGAGACAGTAAGAGAGGAAACACAAGCAGGGTAATGGGAGAGAGGGAGAAGCAGGCTTTCCGCCAAGTGGGGATCCTGATGTGGTCTTCATCCCAGGACCCTGAGATCATGACTTGGGCTCACAGATGCTTAACGACCGAACCACCCAGGAACCCCTCCTCCACCCATTTTTAATTGAATCTTTTTGTCTTTTTTTTTTTTTTCTATTGAGTTGTATGAGTTCTTTATATATATTAGGATATACATATATATATATATATAAATATTAATCCCTTATCAGATATATAATTAACAGTTATTTTTTTCTTATTCTGGTAGATTGTCTTTTCATTTTCTTGATGGTTTCCTTTGTTGTGCATAGCTTTTGAGTTTGATGTAGTCTCACTTGTTTATCTTTACTTTCCCTGCCTTTGCTTTTGGTGATCCAAAAAAATCATTCCCAGACCAATATCAAGGAGTTTACTGCCTCTCTTTTCTTATAAGTTTTAGGACTTCAGGTCCTACATTCAAATCTTTAATCCATTTTGAGTTAATTTTTGTGTATGGTGTAAGATGATGGTCCAGTTTCAGTCTATTGCATGCGGCTGTTTCATTTTTCTCAACACCATTAAGTGAAGATACTGTCCTTTCTCCATTGTATATTCTTGGCTCCTTTGTTGTAAATTAATTGACCTGATATACATAGGTTTATTTCTGGATTCTCTTTGTTTCATTGATCAGCATTTCTGTTGGTATACTAATACTGCACCATTTTATTTACTATAGTTTTGTAATATAGTTTTTAAATCAGGGAGCACAGTATGTCCACTTTGCTGTTGTTTTTCAAGATTACTTCATGGTTCTTTTTTAGTTACATAAAATGTTGGGATTGTTTGCTCCATTTCTATGAAAAATGCCATTGGAATTTTTTTCATCATGATAAGTGTACTCTTTAATCTACATCATTTATTCTACCAGTCCTCCTACCTGCCTCCCCTCTGGTAACCACCAGCTTGTTCTCTATAGTTAAGAGTTTGTTCTTGGGAAGCCTGGGTGGTTCAATCAGTTAAGCATCTATCTGTCTTTGACTCAGGTCATGATTCCAGGATCCTGGGATCAAGTCCCACATTGGCCTCCTTGCTCAGCCGGGAGTCTGCTTCTCCCTCTGTCTGCCCCTCCCCCACTGCTTCCCCCGCTTGTGCTCTCTCACTCTCTCTGACAAATAAATAAATAAATAAATAAATAAAATCTTTTAAAAATATATCTAAAAAAAGAGTTTGTTCTTGGTTTGTCTCTTTTTCTTTCCGTTGCTCATTTGTTTCTTTTTTAAAATTTTTTTAAAATAATTTTTTTATATTATGTTAGTCACCATACCGTACATCATTAGTTTTTGATTTAGTGTTCCACAATTCATTGTTTCCATATAACACCCAGTGTTCCATGCAATATGTGCCCTCAGTACCCATCACTGGGCTCACCTATCCCCCCACCCTGGAGTCCATAGTCTCTCATCGTTCTTCTTCCCCTCTGATTTCCCCTCCCTCATTTACGCCTTTCTTCTCCCAATGTCCTCTGTGCTATTCCTTATGTTCCACAAATAAGTGAAACCACATGATAATTGTCTTTCTCTGTTTGACTTATTTCACTCAGCATAATCTCCTTCAGTTCCATTCATATTGATGCAAATATTGGGTATTCATCCTTTCTGATCACTGGGTAATATTCCATTGTGTATTTGGACAACATCTTCTCTATCCATTCATCTGTTGAAAGGCATCTCAGCTCCTTCCACAGTTTGGCTATTGTGGACATTGCTGCTATGAACATTGGGGTGCATGTGGCCCTTCTTTTCACTAAATCTGTATCTTTTTTTTAAAATTTAAGCTTTATTTAAACATATAATGTAAACCCACCACCCTCTCCCAACCCCTCTTCCCCCCACCCCCATCAGTTTGTTTTATGACATTAAGAGTCTCTTTTAGTTTGTCTCCCTCCCAATCCCATCTTGTTTCATTTTTACTTTTCCTACCACCTTAACTCCCACCCCCGTTGCATCTCCACTTCCTCATATCAGGGAGATCATGTGATAGTTGTCTTTCTCCAGTTGACTTATTTCGCTAAGCATAATACACTCTAGTTCCATCCATGTTGTCGCAAATGGTAAGATTTCATTTCTTTTGATGGCTGCATAGTATTCCATTGTATATATATACCACATCTTCTTTATCCATTCATCTGTTGATGGACATCTAGGTTCTTTCCATAACTTGGCTATTGTGGACATTGCTGCTATAAACATTCGGGTACACGTGCCCCTTTGGATCACTACATTTGTATCTTTAGGGTAAATACCCAGTAGTGCAATTTCTGGGTCATAAGGTAGCTCTATTTTCAGTTTTTTGAGGAACCTCCATGCTGTTTTCCAGAGTGGTTGCACCAGCTTGCATTCCCACCACCAGTGTAGGAGGGTACCCCTTTCTCCACATCCTCGCCAGCATCTGTCATTTCCTGACTTGTTCATTTTAGCCATTCTGACTGGTGTGAGGTGGTATCTCATTGTGGTTTTGATTTGTATTTCCCTGATGCCCAGAGATGTGGAGCACTTTTTCATGTGTCTGTTGGCCATCTGGATGTCTTCTTTGCAGAAATGTCTGTTCATGTCCTCTGCCCATTTCTTGATTGCATTATTTGTTCTTTGGGTGTTGAGTTTGCTAAGCTCTTTGTAGATTTTGGATACTAGCCCTTTATCTGATATGTCGTTTGCAAATATCTTTTCCCACTCTGTCAGTTGTCTTTTGGTTTTGTTGACTGTTTCCTTTGCTGTGCAAAAGCTTTTGATCTTGATGAAGTCCCAATAGTTCATTTTTTCCCTTGCTTCCCTTGCCTTTGGCGTTGTTCCTAGGAAGAAGTTGCTGCGGCTAAGGTTGAAGAGGTTGCTGCCTGTGTTCTCCTCAAGGATTTTGATGGATTCCTTTCTCACACTGAGGTCCTTCATCCATTTTGAGTCTATTTTCGTGTGTGGTGTAAGGAACTGGTCCAATTTCATTTTTCTGCATATGGCTATCCAATTTTCCCAACACCATTTGTTGAAGAGGCTGTCTTTTTTCCATTGGATGTTTTTTCCTGCTTTATCGAAGATTAGTTGACCATAGAGTTGAGGGTCTATTTCTGGGCTCTCTATTCTGTTCCACTGATCTATGTGTCTGTTTTTGTGCCAGTACCATACTGTCTTAATGATGACAGCTTTGTAGTAGAGCTTGAAGTCAGGAATTGTGATGCCACCAACTTTGGTTTTCTTTTTCAATATTCCTTTGGCTATTCGAGGTCTTTTCTGGTTCCATATAAATTTTAGGATTATTTGTTCCATTTCTTTGAAAAAATTGGATGGGATTTTGATAGGCATTGCATTAAATGTGTAGATAGCTTTAGGTAGCATAGACATTTTCACAATATTTATTCTTCCAATCCATGAGCATGGAAAATTTTTCCATTTCTTTGTGTCTTCCTCAATTTCTTTCATGAGTACTTTATAGTTCTCTGAGTATAGATTCTTTGCCTCTTTGGTTAGGTTTATTCCTAGGCATCTTATGGTTTTGGGTGTAATTGTAAATGGGATTGACTCCTTAATTTCTCTTTCTTCTGTCTTGTTGTTGGTGTAAAGAAATGCAACTGATTTCTGTGCATTGATTTTATATCCTGACACTTTACTGAATTCCTGTACAAGCTCTAGCAGTTTTGGAGTGGAGCCTTTTGGGTTTTCCACATATAGTATCATATCATCTGCAAAGAGCGATAGTTTGACTTCTTCTTTGCCGATTTGGATGCCTTTAATTTCTTTTTGTTGTCTGATTGCTGAGGCTAGGACTTCTAGTACTATGTTGAATAGCAGTGGTGATAGTGGACATCCCTGCCGTGTTCCTGACCTTAACGGAAAAGCTCTCAGTTTTTCTCCATTGAGAATGATACTTGCCGTGGGTTTTTCATAGATGGCTTTGATAATATTGAGGTATGTGCCTTCTATCCCTACACTTTGAAGAGTTTTGATTAGGAAGGGATGTTGCACTTTGTCAAATGCTTTTTCAGCATCTATTGAGAGTATCATATGGTTCTTGTTCTTTCTTTTGTTAATGTACTGTATCACATTGATTGATTTGCGGATGTTGAACCAACCCTGCTGCCCTGGAATAAATCCCACTTGGTCGTGGTGAATAATCCTTTTAATGTACTGTTGGATCCTATTGGCTAGTATTTTGGTGAGAATTTTCGCATCTGTGTTCATCAAGGATATTGGTCTGTAATTCTCTTTTTTGATGGGATCCTTGTCTGGTTTGGGGATCAAGGTGATGCTGGCCTCATAAAATGAGTTTGGAAGTTTTCCTTCCATTTCTATTTTTTGGAACAGTTTCAGGAGAATAGGAATTAATTCTTCTTTAAATGTTTGGTAGAATTCCCCTGGGAAGCCATCTGGCCCTGGGCTTTTGTTTGTT
>ML106251.1:0-87693 GCA_003697995.1 Taxidea taxus jeffersonii | reverse complement strand
TTAAAGTCTCCAACTATTATTGTATTCTTGTCAATGTGTTTCTTTGATTTTGTTATTAATTGGTTTATATAGTTGGCTGCTCCCATGTTAGGGTCATAGATATTTAAAATTGTTAGATCTTCTTGTTGGACAGACCCTTTGAGTATGATGAAGTGTCCTTCCTCATCTCTTATTATAGTCTTTGGCTTAAAATCTAATTGATCTGATATAAGGATTGCCACCCCAGCTTTCTTCTGATGTCCATTAGCATGGTAAATTGTTTTCCACCCCCTCACTTTCAATCTGGACGTGTCTTCAGGTCTAAAATGAGTTTCTTATAGGCAGCATATTGATGGGTTTTGTTTTTTTATCCATTCTGAAACCCTGTCTTTTGATTGGGGCATTTAGCCCATTTACATTCAGGGTAACTATTGAGAGTTATGAATTTAGTGTCATTGTATTGCCTGTATGGTGATTGTTCCTGTATAATGTCTCTGTTCCTTTCTGATAATACTTTTAGGGTCTCTCTTTGCTTAGAGGACCCCTTTCAATATTTCCTGTAGAGCTGGTTTGGTGTTTACAAACTCTTTCAGTTTTTGTTTGTCCTGGAAGCTTTTTATCTCTCCTTCTATTTTCAATGATAACCTAGCTGGATAGAGTATTCTTGGCTGCATGTTTTTCTCGTTTAGTGCTCTGAATATATCATGCCAGTTCTTTCTGGCCTGCCAGGTCTCTGTGGATAAGTCTGCTGCCAATCTAATATTTTTACCATTGTACGTTACAGACTTCTTGTCCCGGGCTGCTTTCAGGATTTTCTCTTTGTCGCTAAGACTTGTAAATTTTACTATTAGATTGGCGGGGTGTGGGTCGATTCCTATTGATTTTGAGGGGTGTTCTCTGCACCTCCTGGATTTTGATGCTTGTTCCCCTTGCTATATTAGGGAAATTCTCTACAATAATCCTCTCCAGTATACCTTCTGCTCCTATTTCTCTTTCTTCTTCTTCTGGAATCCCAATTATTCTAATGTTGTTTCGTCTTATGGCATCACTTATCTCTCGAATTCTCCCCTCGTGGTCCAGTAGTTGTTTATCTCTCTTTTGGTCAGCTTCTTTATTCTCTGTCATTTGGTCTTCTATATCACTAATTCTGTCTTCTGCCTCATTTATCCTAGCAGTAAGAGCCTCCATTTTTGATTGCACCTCATTAATAGCTTTTTTTATTTCAACTTGATTAGACTTTAGTTCTTTTATTTCTCCAGAAAGGGCTTTTATTTCTCCTGACAGGGTTTCTCTAATATCTTCCATGCCTTTTTCGAGCCCGGCTAGAACCTTGAGAATCGTCATCCTGAATTCCAGATCTGACATATTTGCAATGTCTGTATTGATTGGGTCCCTAGCCTTCGGTCCTGTCTCCTGCTCTTTTTTTTTGTGGTGAGTTTTTCCGCCTTGTCATTTTGTCCAGATAAGAATCTGCTGTTCTCCTTGTTAAGTGAACTTGGTCTTGGCTGGATTTCTTTGATATTCTGGGGGAGGGGCCTGTCGTAGTGATTCTCAGGTGTCTTTGCCCCAGGCGGAGTTGCACCACCCTTACCAGGGGCCGGGCTAAGTCATCCTCTCAGGTTTGCTTTCGGGAGCTTTTGTTCCCTGAGCGCTTTCCGTAGAGTTCCGGAGGATGGGAATGACAATGGCGGCCTCCCAATCTCCGGTTCAGAGGAGTCGAGAGCTAGGGGCCCCAGTCTTCAGTGCGCCTTCAGAGAAAAGCGTTTAATCCCTCCGGTCTCCCCAGCCCACGTTTGCGCCCGGAGACCGCGCGCGCCCGGAGACAGCGCTCAGAGGAAATCATGCGTAATCAGTCCCGTCTCACTGGCTTCTGGGAGTGCTCCGAGCTCACCCAGCCTGTAACCAGGCGTCTCTGTCTCTGGCAGAGTTGCACCTGGAGTCTCCGAACCCCGTAGATCCCTGAGTTCTCCCGGGTTGGAGTCTCCCCGGATCTTGTGGGGACCCCTCGCACAGAGCACTGGCCAGTGCCACAGAGCACCGGTCCGTGTCACAGACCACTAGGAAATCTCGGCTCTGTCTCCGCAGCCGGCTTCCCCGCTCTAATACCTGTGAGCTCTGCGACACTCAGACACCCCCGATCCTTCTGTGACCCCGCGGGACCTGAGTCCACGTTGTCCCCGTGAGGTCTTCACCCCAGTTTAGCCTCTGGAGCGATGTCCCTCCGTGGAGCAGACTTTTAAAAGTCCTGATTTTGTGCTCCGCCGCTTGCCGGGAGCCGGCCCCTCCCCCTGGGGTCTATCTTCCCGTCGCGTTGGATTCACTTCTCCGCTGGTCCTACCTTTCACAAAGTGGTCGATTTTCTGTTTCTAGAATTGTTGTTTTTGTTCTCTTCGATCTCCTGTTGGATTTGTAGGTGTTCGGAATGGTTTGATAGGCTATCTAGCTGATCTCCTGCTGGCTGATGTCGTCTCAGCCTCCTACTTCTCTGCCATCTTGACTCCTCCCCCCCTAAATCTGTATCTTTGGGGTAAATACCCAGTTGTACAGTTGCTGGGTCATAGGGTAGCTCTATTTTTAACTTTTTGAGGAACCTCCACACTGTTTTTCCAAAGTGGCTGCACCAACTTGCATTCCCGCCAACAGTGTAAGAGGGTTTCCCTTTCTCTACAATCTCTCCAATATTTGTTGTCTCCTGCCTTGTCAGTGTTGGCCATTCTAACTGGTGTAAGGTGGTATCTCAGTGTGGTTTTGGTTTGAATGTCCCTGATGGCTAATGATGATGAACATTTTTTCATGTGTCTGTTAGCCATTTGTATGTCTTCTTTGGAGAAGTGCTCATTTGTTTCTTAAATTCCACATATGAGCAAGATTATATGGTATTTGTCTTTCTCTGACTGACTTCTTTCTTTTTTTTTATTAACATATGTTGTATTATTTGTTTCGGGGGTACAGGTCTGTGATTCATCACTCTTACACAACTCACAGGTACTCACCATAACACATTCTGACTAACTTATTTCACTTAGTGTTATACTCTCTAGCTACATCCATGTTGTTGCAAATGGCAAGATTTCATTCCTTTTCATGGCTAAATAATATTCCATTGCATATATATGTACCCATCTTCTTTATCCATTCACCAATTGATGGATACTTGTGCTGCTTCCATATCTTGGCTATTGTAAATAATGCTGCTATAAACACAGGGGTACATATATCCCTTTGAATTAGTGTTTTTATATTTTGGTGATAAATACCCAGTAGTGAGATTGCTGGATTGTGGGGTGATTCTATTTTTAATTTTTTGAGGACCCTCCATACTGTTTTTCACAGTGGCTGCACCAGTTTATATTCCCACCAGTAGTACAAGAGGGTTCCTTATCCTCCATTTCCTTGCCAACCCTATTGTTTCTTGTGTTTTTTAATTTTATTTAGACTTTCCATAAATGTTAGGTGATATCTCATTGTAGTTTTGATTTGCATTTCCCTGATGATGAGTGATATGGAGCATTTTGTCATGTGTCTGCCTTCTGCATGTCTTCTTTGGAGAAATGTCTTCACATCTTCTCAATTTTTAATTGGATTATTTGGTTTTTGGGTTTTGAATTATATAAGTTTGTTGTATATTTTGGATACTAACTCTTTGTTGGATATGTCATTTGCTAGTATCTTCTTTCATTCAGTAGGTTGCCTTTTAGTTTTATTGATTATTTCCTTTGCTGCGCAGAAGATGTATTTTTATTTAGTCCCAATAGCTTATTTGATGTGATGTAACATGTTGATTGTTTTGTGAATATTGAACAACATTTGCATCCTGGGAATAAGTCCCACTTGATCGTGGTATATGATTTTTTTAATGTATTCTTGGATTTGGTTGCTAAGGATTTATGCATCTATAGTCATGAGAGCTGTTGGCTTGTAGTTCTCTCTCTCTCTCTCTCTTTTTGTGGTGTCTTTATCTGGTTTTGGTATCATGGTGATGAATGAGTTTGGAAGTTTTCCTTCCTCTTCAATGTTTTGGAAAGAACAGGTATTCGCTGTTCTTTAAATATTTAGTAGAATATGCCAGTGGAGCTGTCTGGTCCGGGACTTTTGTTTTTTGGAGCCATTGGAATTTTGATAGGAATTTATTGAATCTTTAGATTGCTTTGGGTAGTACAGACATTTTCACAGTATTAATTCTTCCACTCCATGAGCACAGATTATCTTTCCATTTATTTGTTTCCTTCTATTTCTTTCATTAATGTCTTATAGTTCTCAATGCAGGCTTTACACCCCCTTGGTTAAACTTGTTCCTAGGTATTTTATTCTTCTTGATGCATTTGTAGATGAGATTGTTTTCTTAATTTGTTTCTCTGATAGTTCGTTATTAATATATAGGAATGCAACAGTTTTTTGTATGTTGAGTTTGTAACCTGCAACTTGAGTGAATTTGTTTTTCTAAGAGTTTTTGGTGGAATTCTAGGGTTTTCTTTATATAATGTACTATCATCTGCAAATAATGACAGCTTTACTTCTTCTTTTCCAACTTAGATGCCTTTTATATTTTCTTGCTTAATTGCTCTGGCTAGGACTTCCAATAAAAGTGGTGAGGATGGGAATCCTTGTCTCATTTCTGATCTTAGGGAAAAAGCTTTCAGCTACATCTTCTGTGCAACATCAAGTATGATGTTAGCTGTGGGCTTGTCATATGTGGCCTTTATTATGTTGAAGAAAAGGATTTCATAAATAAGACACAAAAGCAGCACAAACAAAGGAAGAGACTGATAAATTTTGCAGCATAACAATTCAAGCTTATGAGAGTGCCTAGGTGACTCAGTAGGTTGAGCAGCTGCCTTTGGCTTGGGTGGTGATCCCAGGGGGTCCTGGGATCAAGTTCTTCATCAGGCTTCCTGTTCAGTGGGAAGACTGCTTCTCCCTCTGCCTAGCCCTTACCCACTTGTACTCTCCCTCTGTCAAATAAATGAATAAAATCTTAAAAAAAAACATTCAAGTTTATGAAGGACAATAGAAACCATTTTTAGAATGTAGACAAATAAGATCCTCACTAGGAGATATTTAAAACATGGAACAAAGACTAATTCAGACTACCTAGAGAATTCCCAGCATTCATTGAGAAAACCACTACCAAGCCATTAGAGAGATGGTCCAGGTATAGGGGAGAAGCCCTTGCAGAAGGGGAAAACTGGTAGTTCATAAACATATGAAAAGATGCTCAATTAATAATGCAGGAAATGCACATTAAAATCTCAGAAGGCAACCATTCCACAACCAACAGATTAGCTAAAATGTTGAAGTCTGACAAAAATGAGCCAGATGGGAGAGGAAGCATTGAAGTAGAAGTTGTCATACTGGATGGTGGGGTTATAAATGCAGATAGCACCTAGTAAATCTCAAGATCCAGCCTCTCCCCAGCAACTGCACTTTGGTGTTCTACTCTAGAGACCTTTTCCATGAGCTGTAGGAGATACAGGACCTGTGACAGAATGAAAAACAAGTTAAACACCCATCTGTAGGAGATGAAAAAGTACTTTTTGGCACACCTAATCAATGCAGTTCTGAGTGGCAGCTAAAATGACAGGAATCAATGTGGATAAACCTCAAAAGAATATTGGTGACTAGAGTCGTTAAATTCTATATACAGTGATGCCACTTATGATGGCATCATAATGTATATATATGATATATATATAGTGTATATATATAAAAATGAATATATATATAATGTATATATACACATGTATATATGTATTAGGTTGGACTATATAAAATACATATGTGTATAGGTAAAATATATAGGTAACAATAGTTGATATTGACCCGTTCATATAGTCCATTCTAATGCACATATAATATAAATATTAAAAGGTGAAGGGAAAGATACTTGCCAATTCTGGGGTAGTGATTGTTTACAGAGAAGGTGAGAAAATTACTGAGTTAGGAAAACCTACAAGGGAGCTTCAGATGTGTCTGTAAAGTTTGGTTTAACATGTAGAACTGGAGGATGCAGCATAATGTGAACATTTGCAAAGTCTGAATTTTGGGCACTTGGATGTTCTCTACCTTAATCTCTGTATCTTTCTCTGTGTTTAAAATACTTCATAAATTACAGTGAAGTGGCAAATGTGGTTCAAGCTGGCCCCTGCTCTCCTGCGTGTTTGTGCTTTATTCTCAGACTGAAAACAAGATGGCTGCTGTCATCTGTGGCCTGGCCACTGCATTCAACAACAACCAAAGGAAGAACAAGGCTTCTGGGGTCTCTCTTCAGACTGAGGAACCATCTTTCTCAGATGTCCCTGGGAGACTTCTGCTTCAGTCTTATTAGTCCAGAACAGGTTACATGTCTAGTCCTGAACCAAACCATGGAGCCAGGAGAATGCTAGGAGCCAACTGGCTTAGGCCTATGTCCCTGAGCCAGTCACAGGCAAGGGAGATGAGATTACTCTTAGACTTGCTAGGGCCTTGAAAGGAGCTATGAGTGAAAGTCAGGTGAGTTGTGTAGGGACAGAGGTGGATACCTGAGGAAACCTAGCTTTCTGTTACAAAGAGGGAGGAGGAAATGAATGCTAAGTAGGAAACCAACCCAACAGTGTCTACCACAGAAAAGATTGCCAGGAGTGAGATTTAGTATGAGGGAATGTGCCCTTTAAGTTGGAATCTATGTTGTCAGATTGCTTCCTAAAAAGATTGAATTAATTTACATTTCTACCAGTGATGTTGAGCCATTCCCCGCCTGACCCTCCAGCAGTGGGATTTCTCACCTTTCCGATTGGTAAAAATGAAGGAGTGATAAGTGATAGCTGATTGTTGGGGTGATTAGGGGTTCCCTGACATCTCCTCAGGTTGGGCAGCTTTCCTTTGTTTATTGGCCATTTGAGTGTGCTCTTCTATGAACCGTCTATTCATATTGCTTGCCAAAATAAGAGTTCTTGTCATCAAGCTTTTAGACTGCATAAGATTTGAATATGTTTTAAAAACATTCTCTGGGCTCAGAGGAGAAAAGAAGTGATTATGCATTTCTGGAAGCAGCTTGGTGGGTTAGTAATAGGAATTGCTCAATAAATAGGATACCCAAGACTCTTGTCCCCACTACTCGACCCTAGTTGTGTGTTTGTGGTACCACATTAGGGACCTTGAGGCCCAGAGAAGGAGGCAACTTAACCGCATGCAAAGCTTGCACGGTTGTGTTTGAGGTGCTTGCCTGTTGTGGCACCTTTGTGCTGCCCTTAATGGAGAGAGCTGGGAAAACTTGGTCTGCCCTTGACTTTCCAGAAGCCCAAGTGTCCACCTCCTACCTCGTGCTGACCCCTTACTGGATAAGATGATCTCTGGGGCTCAAGTCTACCTTTCTGAGCAGATCAGGATCGTCAGTGCAGTCTGTAGCCATTGATTGGGTTTTGTCACTTCCTGGATTCCTCAGCTGGGAGACAAAGACTTTGCCTGTTTCAACCTTCCCTCCCTGCCCTGAGCTGCCCAGTATAGGACACAGGTGTGAGCTTCTGGTTCTGGAGATCGATCAGAACTTTCTTTTCAAAGCAGCCCTATAAAAGCAAAGCCCCACATCAGTGCCAGTGTTTGCTGATAAAACAGCAAGGCACCAGTTACATGTATCCCAGGTGGAAGAGGATGAAGAAGGCCAGGAGATGTCAACCAAGAAGGAATTAAGAGGTTGTTCTCAGTCCTGTGTCTCTCTGCTCACTCAGAACAAAATTGTTTACCCAATCAAAAATCACCTTTTACCAGTGAACACAGTCAAGGACAGTGTTAGTGATCTGAGCCATATGAAGAAAGTTCTTCTGCAGTTATGGGTCTGCTTCAGAACCTTTGGTGTTGGAGAGGGTGGTCCCAAGATGCATGCAGTGAAGAGGGTCTGGGGAGCACTGGGCTATGTGTCCTTCCTGCCTGCCTCTGGTAGTTCCAGGGTGCTCCTCTGGTGAGCAAAGAATAGGGTGCAGTGATCCTCTGGCCTTATCAAGGTGGCTTCTCAGCCATGTATAGAGAGCACCCTGCTGCACTCCACAAATGCTGCCACCATCTCTTGTTCAGTGGTGTCAGCATGAGCTTTATTCTCATGGCTGAGGGAGTTGGGCAACCCCTCAAAATGGCGCTAGTTTTGTATAAAAGAAAAGTGGGTCAACAAATCATCAGAGGCTACATGTCTGTACCTATACCTCAGTGATGCACTTCGGGATAGCAAGCAATTGTCCGTCCATTCATTCACTTATTCATTCTTTCTTTTTTTTTTTTTTTAAGAGTTTATTTATTTATTTTACCTAGAGAGAGATCATAAGTAGACAGAGAGGCAGGCAGGCAGACAGAGAGAGGGAGAAGCAGGCTCCTGTTGAGCAGAGAGCCCGATGTGGGGCTCAATCCCAGGACTCTGAGATCATGACCTGAGCCAAAGGCAGAGGTTTAACCCACTGAACCACCCAAGTGCCCTCATTCATTCATTCTTGAGCACGGGTCTTGCTTCCCTGCTTTCTACTGGAAACCCTAGACTCTGCAGGCCCTCTGCCTGGCAAAAATGGGATTCAGGTTAACAAATACTTTACAAGACTTTGTTTTGAGTTCACATAGTTCAGGGTTATATATATTTATATATTTTTTAAACCTTTAATCTCCATTACTCCCCAGGTTTGAATTTGAGAGTGTTCTCCCATGGCACTCAGAACTTGTTTAAAAGAAATAGAAAACCATGCAGATTCTCAGCATTTCTTATCGATATTTTAGGAACAGATCTGGATGCAGCGTTGTACCAAGATGTCTTAACTTTTCTTAATGTCCTAATTGACATCAGAGTTTTATAAAAAATTCAGAAGCCTCTGATATTACTATTCTGACAGCTGTCTGTATTTATAGATTTCCAAGCAGAAGAAAGAATCACTAAAGCCTTTCTATTTAATCATCTTCTAGAAAGCCATCTGAAAAAAAAAAAAAAAAAAGGAAGCGTGCTTCATTCTCGGAGGTTCCTTGGACCTCAGCCAGCTGTGCCAAGGCCCCTAGTCTTAGCTGCTACGAGCCTCACTGTGGGAAGGGACTTTTGCCCAAGGGAAAATGAGTTCCTGATAATGACCTGCAGGTGCAGATGGTCGAGGCCACTCTGCTCATCTGGTTGGGGGTTTCCAGGGTGTGGCTGGCAGATCCCCACTGCATGTGAGAGGGGTAAATGGTGGCAGTGTCTGGAGCCCCTGTGCTAAGGGGCAGGAAATTAACATCATCCATGACCACTTTCTTCTCTCAGTTGTCCAAACTTGAGATCTCCAAAACTTGGGGCCTCCATTGTGGGGGGTACCACCAGAGAACCCATTATCTTCAGGGAAGATGCAGAGTAGACTAGAAAAGTTCTATTCTCTTGCATTGGAAAATGGACCGAATATGTTAGCATAGTAGTATATGCACCTACTTTATAAATAAATATGCATACAGCAGCTGGCATGACTACAGTTTTTCTTTTACTAATAGGGTCACGTGCTTAGAAAAGTTTGGAGACTACTGTGTTAGCTGACTGCCATTAATCCAGAACAGAGAGGGTCAGTTTTCAGTTGAATGGTTGAAAATGCTAACAGACTTCAAACTAAGCCTCAATTGTATAGATCAAGTGTGGCAATTTTCCTCAGAGCATCATATGGTATGTTGGTGTGCACTTAATAGCTCTTGGGTTATTTCCTGCAGAAATCTAAAAAAGTGTGAGGTGTCGTATTTTACATATGTTGTTAGCCTCCGTATGTGCATAATAGAATGAAGAGCTTTCTAGAGGGGGTACAAGATTGGCATCCTGTATGAAAGAAAAACTGCAGAAGTAGATGGCAGAGGGGACTGCTACTACTATTTTGCTGTATATTTTAGCGTTTTTCTGTAAATATATACATATACTTTTGGTTAACCAAATTATGATTTTGTTGAACAGAGTTTTATAACTCCAGTTTTTTCATGTAGTATGTATTTTTTTCTTGTCAAAAGGTGAGAACAGATCATAGGGACAGGGTAACAATAGTGAAGGTCATTCGTAATGATTTGGCTTCTTGGTTTAAAGATTCAGACCTTGGACAGTCTGTCCTTATTGCTAACACTTTGTAAATCGAAAAACTCAGTGAGGGCTTTGCAGTGAGAATTCCGGTCTCCATGCACATCATGATTTAGGTAGACCAGGGAGTGCCTTCTCATCTCAGCACTGAAAATACCCTGGAGAACCATATAGGGGTGAGAAGCTCTTGGAAGATGCATAGACTTGACCTGAACCTGGAATTCCTCCTAGCAAGGTGGGACCTGAAGCTCCCCTGTCTGCACTCTAACCAGCTGCTCCTTCACTAAGGTCCCAGTTCTCCATCACAAGGTTTCTGACTGCTTCTGATAACATTCTCCTCCCTCCCCCTGCCCCAAACATGGGCATTAGGTAATAGTGACACATGAAATACACTTCCAGGGGTGTCCTCAGATTCCAATAAAACTCACAGCGATGCCATTTCAGGCAGGGGGAGTAATGCACGAAGTTGCTTGGTAATTGTCATCACTCAGGACGAGATTCATGGGTCCTCACAGAGGGCAGTGGCACAGGCAAAGCAGGCTGACAGCTATGAGCAGTTCCCTGGCTGTTGCCAAAAGTCACCCCCCTCTTCCATTCCGGCAGCCCATCTGAATGCAAGGGATGTAATTGTATGGATAGTCCTGACGATGCTATTTTTAAAAGCAGATCTTAAATTTTTAACACTTTATTAACTCTTGGGTTTGAGTTACTACACAGGACAGTACCAGGCCTTAGAGATTTGCCTGTGGCCAGTCCCTTCCAGGTCACCGGGTCCGGCTTCTGACTATCTTGCACCAGCAAGAGCTCCCCGTCCATGGGAGAGGGCACAGGAACTGCAGGAACTTCCTAGGATTTTTGTTACGTAGACTTTAACATCCATGTCTCTTATACACCATTAAGCTAATGTTACGCTTACGCTAATAGTGCCAGCATATTTGTAGAAGGCCCTTGATTCCTATCCCTCTGTTAGACATCAGGTTCCCAGGACTAAGGGGCAGGAGGGTTTTCTGCAATTTTCCCAGTGGTCTCTGGGCTCCTCCTTTATGAACCAGCAGAAGCTAGTGATGGACGTTGAGCAGGTGATCCAAACCTCACAGAAGCTAGTTTTATTGCCTGCGTGACTTCCTTTGTTCTCTTTGGAATGAAGTTTGACAGGAAGGTTCTGGTTTGCAGATAATTCCTGTCCTCTCTAGGGGCCTGCCCTCCATTGCTGATCAGTTCAGAGCAACCCTGAGAGGTCTTTGGTGAATGGTCATTTCAGCTCTTTGTAAATACTTCTGAATTGGGACATTTCTCTGTGAACAGCCCAGATAAACAAAGGGCCCAGTGTGTTGGGTTGAGTTGGTATTTTCACCAAGCTGGTTGAGCCAGCCTTCTTCATACCAGTCCATTCTTGGAATTCTAAACATGACTGTGGTAGACATCTGAATGCTCTCTTGAAGCTCAGAGCTTTTGTAATCCATTTCCTCAGTAGTGTCCCTAGGCTTCTGGTCCAAAAACTGTAGATGAAGAAATGCTGTCTGTGTTTGGAAGAGGGGATTTCCTGGTTATGGTAGGGGGAGGGTGGTCAGCGTGAGGAGGTGTGAAGTGGCACGTGATTAATTAGTAATGTCTTCCATGGGCAGTGGCCCAGAGTGATAACTGCTGTCAGCCTGTCACGCCACAGCTAAGCAACAGCAGGGGCTCCTTCCCCGCCAACACTTGAAGCCAGCCACTGGGGTAGTTTTACTACACCTGCGTGAGGGGTCCTCTTTGTGAAGGACTTATATGGGATCACCAGGAGTCAGCCTCTGAACTCTGAGCTTTGACTGACCAGTGCATTTCTTTTGTCCTCCATGGAAGGGGTCTCTTCCACTGTGGAGTTTATCTGCATAAAGGGCTTTCCAGCAGCACCGAGACTCTGGTTCTGCAGAGTATCTTCCAGATACAGACATGAGTTTATTGCTGTTATGTAGGCAGGACTAACTAGTTTGATCCGGGCTTCCCCCACAAATCTCTCTATCAGATATAACGCCTTCTAACACAGATGAAGCCTCATAGCACCAAACTCTAGGAGACTGTCTGGGTTTGGTGCTTATGCCAGAACATGACGGCCTCAAATATTGAGTGGGGCTTAGCAGTGTTAAACAGAGATCTTCTGGTAATTGTTTTTAGAAGAAGATTTGATTTAGGGATAAAACTTCATTTATGATTTTGGCCCATTCGTGCCTTTGCATTAAAATTCTGAAAAAACTAAATAAGTAGGTATTTTTTTTTACTTCTTTGCTGTGGGTATTTTTATACATCATCATATAAAAGCCCTTTGGCTCGTGGCAGATTTTTCTGGGAATTTTATCTACAGACTCATTAGATACCATTTTGCAGCCTTCACATTTCAAGGGCGATTTAACTCTCAAGTGTTGGAATGCTTAATCCAATTTCAAAAATCAACTTTCATTCTGCTGAAATCAACATCAAAGCGCCGAGAGTCATGTGCGACAGTCAGAGGCTGGATGGAAAGGGTCCGCACACCACGTTCTATGGCCCCTGCTAGGTAAGATCCGGGAGCACAGGGAAGGAAGCACTTGGTGGAAATGTCAGCACCCTCTGGGTGTCTTTGTGTTTCTGTGACATCCACACTGCCCCTTGCAGAAGGGCACTTAGTCACCTTACGATGCTGCAGAACAGACCATCCCAAGGAGACAGCACAAGTGTGTCCTCTCAGTGACAGTGACTCTCAGCATCCACAGCTCCCCTGACTCAGAGTGAGTTGTGCAAGGACAATGGGAGCAAAGCTCCCCACTGTTCAGTTGGTGCAGCATGATGCCAGGGGCCCTGCTGACTGAGACACTGGTGAACTGAACTGCAGCCCTGACACCACTGTCTGTCCTCTGTCCCTCTCTGCTGGCCTCCCCTGAGCTGAGCACAGTGCCTTGCACCTGGTGGGACCTCAATACATCCTTGTTGAAGTGAAATGGGTCCTTCATGGCTGGTCCTTATATCCTTCTCCCTGGGGGGTGGGTGCATCACAAAGGGCTTTCCATGGAGCCATTGACCACCCTGAATCAGTCCTTAGCACATCCTCAGACATCTCCAGCCTTGACCCCGCCCCTTGCCAGTCAGCACATCTGCACTGTCACTGGCACAAAGGACAGAGCCCCACAGGGGAAGGGGGGGCTGGTTGAGTCTGATAGAACAAACTGTCCCTCACAAACCCCCGATGTCTCTCTGAGCTGCTGGTGGGACAAGGGCTGTGAGTTCGCTGAAAAGTGCTTAGCCCTGAGCTTTAGGTCACTTTCATATACATACTTTCATAAGCCTCTGTAGTGTATGGTGTATGAAATCAGTTTTAGAACTGCAGGGTATTTTATAGACTTGCTTGGATCTTACTTCACAGGGAAGCAAACAGAAGCATATCATAAATCAAGTTAGGAGTTTTTTTTAAAGGGCAAAGACTGTGATTTCTGAGTTTCAAAGGAACCACGCAAATGCAACGTGGTGTCCTCAATACCACACTCACTCTGAAACTGCTTCCTTGCACTGGGGGTGAAGAGGAGGAAGAGAAGACTTCCAGTTGGGGGGATGCCAGACCTTGTGGAGGAAGCCAAGTGTATTAGGTCTCCTGCACAGGTCCCAGAAGAGTCCCGGTGGCATAGAGGCAGCAGGAGAGGCAGAAGCCAGAGAGAAGCTCGCCTAGGAAAATGGCGCAGCCTCCCCTTCCCCTGGACTTAGCTCTCTTCCCCTGGTGGGAACCCTGGGGGCTCATTTGTCAGTGGGTTCCTAATCCCCCCAGGGAGAGCAGAGGAAATGGTGACCACAGAACACCCACAGAGGGAGAAATTGGAGACCTCTGTTTATCCAAAAGAGTTTTGTCTGTGATGAAATACTCAGGCCAAAAACATTTGTATTTGCGGTTCAGGGAGCTTGGGGCCCAAGGAGTGCTCCCTGTATCGGGTAGGTTCCAAACAGTTGCCCTTCTTCCCCCACCCCTGCCCCTTGAGCCGTCATTCCCATGTCCAGGGCAGCATCTGCTAGGCCAGAAAGTATATTCTCCATGGCCAGAGGTTTGGAGACCCAGCAGCATAACTGCTCGGCCCAGCCCGCCAGCCTGGGGGGAAACCAAGACCCCATTTCCTCTATATGGACCCCCTGGCCCACTTGACCAGCTTCCCCAGTGGTGAGTCTGTGTGCCACTAGGGGTATGTGTAGATCTTTTGCAGACCTGTCCTGGGCCTGGTATTGATTCTCTGCCCTGACTCCTGCCTGCCAAGCGTTCCTGCCTGTCCCCAGCTCATCTCCCTTCAGATCTAGGACTGCCAGCCTCCTTAGCCCTGGGGCTGCTGCTACTGTGTGGTCCAGGGGAGTGGGGCTCTGCCTTACCTTCCACTCAGACCCCCTTCCCATGAGCACCGTGGAAGTCCACCTGTAACATTTAAACCCAGGCCAGCAGTATAGCAACTTGTAACAAAGGACAGGTGCCCACCGGAGAAGCCTGTCCTCTTTCACAGACACCACCCATGAAACACCTCACCCAGCTCCTACACTTCTAAGAGGTGGAGGATGTGTGTCTGCCTTCCTCCTCCCCACCCTCATCTGCAGAGAGGACCAGCCTCTGGATACACTAGCCTCCCTGAGCCCAGGGCCCACTCTTCCCGTCCTGCACTTTTTGCATCTATTCTGGCAGTGAGAAGCTACACTCCCCTCCAAGGGACACCTTGTCCCCTTTCCCTCCACAGGACAGTGTTCCTAACGCACAGCCTATTGCTGTACAAAGGACCTTCTAGCACAAGAATGCTCCCACCAGGCTCATGGACTGTTGCTTTCCAGTCTTCTGCTTGTCGGGATGACTTAGCTTTCAGGTGGCCAGTGAAGTCCTGCAGTCCAGGTCATTTGGTTGAGGAGAAGAGCAGATGTGCTGTAGGAGTCCAGGCTTCCTGGGGGGAAACCTCAGCCAGCACAGGCCTTGGTTCACTTTTCTTCCCAGGGCCCTTAGGGTGTCCACAGTTCAGGACAACTGTCTGAACAAGGGGACACACCTTTAGGAAACAAAACAGAAACTCAGTTCACTTGTAACAGAGGTCTTAAGTTACAACTAAAGCCCGCAGTGGTGATATGCCGTTATTTTAATCACATAGATACAAATACTCCCGATGTAGGTAGCTTTTTTGTTGAACTTTTTTTTTTATGGCCTTGTTTTAGAGTTGGGCCTGGGGCTCTTCCTCATCACATCTGTACTAAAGGAGAGATTTCCTCTCCTGATTTACTGCTGTGAGAGACATTCTCATCATGAGAGGCTTCTTACAAACCTGACTAGGAGGCAAGGTCAAGATTGAATCCAAGGTGCTGATCCCAGGCCTTTCTGTGACCCACAGACTCCTTCCACAGCTGGGCAGATGTTTTCCTAAATAAGACTATTTTCCTGAGGATCCTTCCATTAACACCCAACTTCAGGACCCTGTAGAAGTTAAGAGGGGGCCTGGTGATGTGGAAAGAGAAGCCTGTGGTCTAACCAAGCTGTGGCCTGGGGGGCTGTAGTCCTATGGGCAAGGTTTACCACTCTTCTGAGCCCTCTTTCTTATCTGTTCCTTATCTCTAAGTGTGGGACAGTAATACCTCCATGCAGGATCATGACAATTAAAGAAAATGGACGGAAGACCCCTGGCAGCACATGGTAGCTCTCTCTCCAATCTCAGACTTTAATATTAGGACTTGTAAGAATATTTTAATTCAACTGATCAATATTTTTATGTGGGGAAAAAACCACAAAAAGCTGATAGTCATGGTCAAGAGATTCTGCATGGCAGCCCTGGGGCACAGCTCCCAGAATTCCACCTCTAGTTTCCTCCCCCCCGCCCGCCCCCATCAGTGTCAGGGAGAAGTCCCACATCCCCTCTCACTGCAGAGCCCTGCCTCTCGGGCTCCGCTGGGCTAGTTCTAGTCTTTGAGAGACCTACTGCTCTCCCTCATCTAGCTTTTCCCCTTTTGATTTCCAAGAACTAGTCACCAAAAACCTCTTTCTCCAGATGCCAAGGAAACCTCTGCCCTTCTGCTTTCTGGCTTTCTCTCACAAGAGGGGAATAAGGAATCCCTCTCGTGCTTTTGCAGTCTCTCAGCTGACAAGACAAAGTGGCTGTGTTCATGTTTTAGCCTGGTCTTCCCGCCACGCAGGTCTCATCTGCCCCATGAGATCATAAGCCTCTCAAGGGCAGGGACAAGTTCTTCTTTTCTTTCCTTCATATTGACTGACCACAGCTCCTAACAGGTCTCACAACATCACTGACTGAAAGCTCCCATGTCTGCATCCACCTCATCCCCAGGAACCTTCACGGGTATCCTTGTAAGAACCACTCCCCATTGCTTGGTGAGTCCTTCCCATCCCTTGAAGAAAAGTAGACAGTTGGCAGCGGGCGGGGTGGCTTCAGCAATGGTGATGGCAAGGGTCCAGTGGGAACCACTCGGCTTCCCCAAACCTAGTACACGAAGCAGGTCCTCTGTGCTGAGGACCAAGCCTGGGGTATACCATAAGAATTCTCAAGGCCAATGGAGTCTCTCTCGGTTGAGGAGAATGACCCAGTGTTTCTCATGGGAAACATCTGGCTCCATGCTGTCACGGTGCAGGCAGGTGTGTGATGACATGGTAAGATCCTCGTAGAGGAGGGTTCCGGGCACCAGCCAGGAGCAGAGAGCAACCATAAAGAAAGTCAGCTGGATTATCAGACACAGTTCTGTTCGAATAGGAGGAGGCAGAACGGGCACGTGCACGCACACACACATGCAAATCAGCACGAGAAGGAGGAAGGGGTTTAAAAATAAAAAGCTTGACATTGAAACTAGAGAAATAACCCTTAATCTGTGTTTTTTATTTTTATTTTTAGTAAATGTTTCTTTTAAAAATCAGGACCTAACACCAAGAAAGCAAATAGATCCTTCTCTACAGAGCACATAGGGTGGCTGCTGCCAACTGATTGGGCTTGGTCTGAGATGAAATATGAGACCTAATCACCACTCAGCAAGAGTCCTGGAATTGATTATTAATGTCTGCCAAGGGCACACGAAGGAGGACATGTTCAGGTGTTTCGAATTTGCCATCTCTCCTGACCAGGTCTTTCCAAATCCTCCTATCAATTGCCACCAACCCCGGGGAAAGCACAGCTGATCCTGCTGAAGCTACAGTAAAGTAAAGGCCATTCATCCTATTGTTCGTTGTTCATTCAAGAAGTTATTGCTTATACAAAGGCGCCAGGCAGAAATGTTGGAGAATACTAGAGAATACTGGGTCTCTTGCTGCTTCAGATACCGTACCATCTAATTCCTGAGACAGACTCCGAGATATAATTGATGAGAATGCAAGTCATCATTAATTGTAATACCAGACAGAATAAAACAAGCAGGGCATGAGATTCTCGGTGTTGGAGATTACTTGTTCAGTGCCTGATGAGCACTCTGTAAGTGTTGTTTGCTTTTGCATTTTGTTTTGTAAGCAGCTAGACTTCTCTCAAAAAGCCCAAAAGTAACATTTTTAAAATTATTTATTTTTTATAAACATATAATGTATTATTAGCCCCAGGGGTACAGGTCTTTGAATTGCCAGGTTTACACACTTCACAGCACTCACCATAACACATACCCTCCCCAATGTCCATAACCAACCACCCTAACCCTACCTCCTCCCTACCCCCGGCCACCCTCAGTTTGTTTTGTGAGATTAAGAGTCTCTTATGGTTTGTCTCCCTCCCAATCCCATCTTCTTTCATTTATTCTTTTCCTACCCCCCCAAACCCCCCATGTTGCATCTCCACTTCCTCATATCAGGGAGATCATATGATAGTTGTCTTTCTCCAATTGACTTATTTTGCTAAGCATAATACCCTCTAGTTCCATCCACATTGTCGCAATTGGCAAGATTTCATTTATTTTGATGGCTGCATAGTGTTCCATTGTATATATATATATACCGCCTCTTCTTTATCTATTCATCTGTTGATGGACATCTAGGTTCTTTCTGTAATTTGGCCATTGTGGACATTGCTGCTATAAACATTTGGGTGCACGTGCCCCTTGGGATCACTACATTTGTATTTTTAGGGTAAATACCCAGTAGTGCGATTGCTGGGTCATAGGGTAGCTCTATTTTCAACTTTTTGAGGAACCTCCATGCTGTTTTCCAGAGTGGCTGCACCAGCTTGCATTCCCACCAACAGTATAGGAGGGTTCCCCTTTCTCCACATCCTCTCCAGCATCTGCCATATCCTGACTTAAAGTAACTTTTTTTTTTTTTTTTTTTTTTTTTTAAGGAAAAAGGTAGACAAAAGTCCCTCTTGGGTCACCAAATTAAAGTGAATCTATAGACCTTTGACGAAGGTTTCCAGTAGACCAGAGAACACGTGGACTGTTTTTTCTGAAACCACAGGATTGTTCTGAGACATCAGTATTCTGTAAACTGTAACTTTGGGGATAGAATCTCAGCACCTTTGCTATTTATTTCCTTTCTTAAAACAAATTTGCCTAATTGTGGTAACCTAAGACAGAACCCCCTGCAGTTGTGGAGTTGATGAGATGGGCTAAAGTTTCCACTAAGAAGTTCATGTTTATGTGAGAAAACCAAGTCTCTTTATGAAATGAAATTGTGGTCTTTCCTCACTTTTCCTCCCCTTCCCTCTGTGGAAAAGAAGACAAGCAGAGTGAGTCAGTCCAGAGCTCAGCCACTGCCCAGAAGAGCATGTTCAGAATATTTCTTGTATTTTCCCCCTTTTGAAGTACAATTTGTAATGGGGAGGTAAAAGGGCTGGTCATCTTATTTTGTGTAATGACCTAATACCGTGGCCCTGGGGTTCCTTGGAGAAAGTTGTATGTGGTCTGGGCGTACTGTGGCAGGGGTTCCTGGGACTCCTGGGGGGCAGGGTGGGGGGGACCAAGTCTCGAGGCCAGGGTGGCCATCCAGGACCCCTGCAGGATGCCTCCTGTAGCTGTGGCTTTAAAATGGAGGAGGGAGTAGGGCATCTGGATGTCTTCTTTGGAAAAATGTCTATTCAGGTCCTCTGCCCATTTTTTTAATTGGATTATTTTCTGTGGGTCAAGTTGTGTATGCTCTTTATATATTTTGGATACTACCCTTTATTGGCTATTTTGTTTGCAGATATCTTCTTCCATTCAGTAAGTTGCCTTTTTGTTTTGTGATGATGCCCTTTGCTGTACAGAAGCATTTTATTTTGGTGTAGTACCAGTAGTTCAATTTTGTTTTTATTTCCTTTGCCTTAGGACACGTATCTAGAAAAATGTTTCTGTTGCCTGAAACTAATATAACACTGCATGTTCATTATACTTGAATTTTTAAAAAACCTGAAAAATAAATTTTGAAAAAAAAATTCTAAATAAAATGGAGGAGTGAGGACCATCTGTGAGAGGTAGCAAGGGTGAAAGTTTTGTGGCTGAAGTGACAGAACAGACGGCGAACATGGCTGCTTCTGCAGCCCCTTCCTGCTGGGAATCTAGTGCTAGTAATAGCATCGCACATTAATCTAAAAATAAAGCCTGGAAAGCGCTTGATACTTCCTGCAGACAGACCCTATTCCCTTCATCTTCCCTGGTCTGTCCGGAAGCGGAGCAGCCCAGCAGCTCTTCTTTCTGAAGCTGACCAGGGGACCCGCCCTCCTGGACCCCTAAGCTGTCCTTCCACCTGTGGTGGCAAGATGCCAGCCTTTGGAGTCAGAAGGCGGACCGGGTCCTTGGCTTCCTTTGGCTTTTACAGCTGTTTCTTGTGCCTCCGTTTCCTTTTCGACCCCACAGCTCACTTTTGACCTGTATTTTTCTGCCCACAGCGCTGGGTAATGCTGTGTTTGTCAGGGCTGGACATCCTTCTCCCTTACCTCTCCCCAACTGTCCCCTCAGTGCTGAGGTGTGTGGGGCACTGGGAAGAGGTCACTGCCTGCCTCTGGGGGCCCAGAAACAGGAAGACAATGTTCTGCTGCAAGCTGCTTCTCTTTCTTCCGTGTAGCTCCTGCTCTGTTTCCACCACTGCCCCTCCCCCGCATCCTGGGGTACCCTGGATTCCAGCCACCTACCCTTGACCTCTTACTGGCAGATACATCTTTGTGCCTTGTTCATTTGAGTCCGTCTCGTGAATTCTGCCTTCAGAATGTTTCTCTGCTCTGGTCATTCCCTCCCACCCCACTGCTCTCACCCTAGGTGTGCCCTGACCACCCCCCAGCCCACCCCCCCCCCACACTGGAGCCAGTCACCTCCCCGCAGGAAGCACCCGATGACCCACTCCTCCAAAGGGGGTCCTTGGGGAAGTGTGCCAGCCCCTCCGCACTGTGGCTACCAGCTCCCTTCCCAGCCCCATATGTCAGCCCAGGCCTGCTCTTGGGCCTTCATCGGCAGCCCCACGTGTCTGGATGCCCTCCACCGGAGCCCATGCCCTTCCTGTGGCCCCTGCCCCATTGCTGGCTCCTCTTCTATGTTCCACAGCATTTTCTGGGACCCGTTCACTTGCCTGCTTCTGCACATCTTACACTTAATCTGCCTGCTGCTTCCCAGAGCTGCCAGCTTCCCTGGGGCAGCACCCTTCTTTTCTTCCCTGGGTGTGTTTGTGGAGTGGAGTTGAATCCATTCGAGGGGTTGGATCCCCACCTCTCTATGGTTAGGTGGATTACTTTATAGTGTATTTTAAATGGGGCTTGAAGATTTGGGAAGGGACCTTACATTAGCAATTGTTAAAGGAAAGGTAGAGGAAAGAGTGCTGTTTACTAATGAAACTTTATGAAATTTCGCTAATATTCTGTCCCTTTGGCTTTGCCATTTCTGAAGAGAGTGCTGGTTGCCAGCCCTCCCACCTCCCACATGTGGCCCCGCATCCCTGATGCCTGCCTGGCTCCAGGGTGGCCAGCCCTGGGAGCTGGGAAGTCAGAGGCAGGCCATTCATTCCCAGAGAAGTACTTGAAGGCTGGCAGGTATGTTGTTTTGTTTGTTTTTAAGCAAGACAAATGTGCTTTTCAAAAGACAGTGTGTGTGTGCTCACACCCCTGAGTCTGCTTGAACATCTAACACCTACCAGCTCCCTGACAGGAACATTTGTGGCAGATAAAAGGCATTAAGAAGTCCTGAGAGGGAAACTGGATGAGTCACGGAAAGAGTGAGCTTGCCAGCCTTTGAGAGCAGCGGGTTGCAGAGCTCCCCTCCTAGTTCCTCATTTGCTCACACCTCCTGCAAAGCAGGGGCTCGTGGGTGGGTGTTATCATCCCCTCCCCCAGCCCCACCACCTCCTGTGTGCCTCCCAGCAGAGTCAGGACACCCCCAGCCCACGGCATGCCCCGCTGGGCTTCTCTTGCTCCTGGACAGTCTGTCTGCTGGTGATGTTGCAGCAGCCTGCCAGGGGTTGCTTTGGCCCCACACCCTGAGACCACAGTCGAGTGCCTGTTTGTTACTCTCTGCATCAGCATAGCACGGGGAAGCAGCAGAAGGGGGTGGCCCTGCCTGGCAAGGCTGGAGATTTTCAAAAGTGTCTGCAGAATGGTCGAGAAGATTTGCAGCTAAGGATGACGGGAAGGTGGGCTCCTGGTGCCAGACCCTTAGGGTCCCTGACACTGGGCAGCACCCCTTCCTGCCACTCCCCCTTTTGCAGTGTTGGATCTCTCCCTGCACCTGGAGGAGTGATGAGGGGACTCGAGCACAGTCCTTTGTGGAACTGGGGGCTCCGGTGTGGGGGGCATCACTGTGGCAACAGCCAAGGTGTTTTGCAGGCCTGCTCTTTCAGTAATGCTCCCGAGCTGATTTAGGAAATGTGGGGTTTGGCAGTGAGATTGGAATGAGAAAGGGGGCTGTCACTGTGGGAGGGGAGAATGCCTAGACATTGGGTGGGAGGTGTGTTTGAGGGTAATGGAAACGAGTGACTTGACGGAGCCCTGGGGGGTGGAACAGCTAGAGAGTTCTTGGAACCCTCCCTGGAGGTGTCTGGGAGAGCAGCTAGCCAGACCTGCTGTCTGTGCGTCCATGTCTCTTTAGAACCCATCGCCAGTTCTTTAGGGTCCTTTCCTGAAAGGGAGCTCTGAGCCACAGGCTTGCCGTTCCCCAGAGGCTGATGAGAGCCCATGGTCACAGCCACATGGACACACCTGTGGCCCTCCAGTGGCCTGGGAAGATGGCGCTGGCGTGAGTAGGGCAGAAGCTTCACAGACCTGCTCAGCATGCCCCGCTTCTGTTACTGAAGCCGTAGCTGTAGCTGTTGAGCGAAGGTGAGAGGACCCACCAGTGTCTTACTATGGAATGTTTTTGAGCTGCCAGATGCCACCATGCTCCGTGTGCTCTTTTGTATTCTGAGGTCTAGCTCATCTAGAGAAGCAACTGATGCCTTTGGCTAGGTTTTAGGAAATTCAGTCACGGGGAAACAGCAGTGACCTCCTGTGGTTATGGAAACTCCTGGGCTCTAAGCCGGCCTGGCAGGAATCAGTCTGTGATTTGGGGAGTCAGTCAGATACGGTTAAGCGGGTCCCTTTACCCCTGAGTCACAATGTGACTCTCATCCAGAACTGTGCAAAGCAAAACGTGTTTTCGTTTTCACTTATGCAGAAGCAGGAGCCGGCAAATTTTCAGGCACAGTTTTAATCAGACCTGGAAGAAAACTGTTAAGACTCGAACAACTAGTTGGAGCCTTGCCTCCGTCTTTTTGTTTCTGCATCGGGCTGTTCCCCTGTAATTACCAGACTCAGTAACAGAGTGTGGCACATTTAGTCAGGGCCTACAGAGCCCATTGTGTGCTAGGCCATAATGGCCCCACTGGAAATTCAAAAATGGAGCTTGTTTTATTAGAAAACGTGAAAGAAGGTATCAAAAAGGGAGGAAAAGAAAGAAAAGCAAAGAAACTAGCCACAAATCGGCCTCATCAAACAGCCAGTCAGTGTACCCAGCAGCATGAAAACAGCACATTCCTGTAGCCAGCTGGCAACAGAGGGGAGAGCAAACGCGCCTCTACCTTGCTCATTTGACAGGAGCCTCCAGAGCCGCATTCATCACTTTGGTCTTAAACAAGGGATGTCATTTGTGGAAGGGGTTTTCTGTTTTGACCACTTTCTCCCATGTGGCGTTTTATGCCACCGTGCTGCAGTTTACCCTGGAAGTTAATTGCCGCCTTCCTTTACATTGCCCATGAGACTGTTTCATATCGGAGAAAAGCGACATTTAGGTTTAGGTTTTCTAATTGAGAGACACAAAGGAGGTTGGGAGAGAGTGTGTGTGAACCAGGTTCACACTTTGGGGGAAGCACTCAGGTTAAATGCTCTACTCCTGATACATGCCTTAGGTGCACTGAATGGGAGGGCAGGGAGAACGGTGAGGTCCCTGCATGAATGCAAGCGACAGCTCATGCCAGTCATCCTTGAAAACACGTGTGGGTTAACTGCACAGCCGCCGAAGGGCTGTGCTCGATTAAATTCTCACTTCCCTGGTAGGAACAAAAGGCACCCTCGACCCTTTGCTACAGTTTCGTAGGATGCTGGTTTAGGAAAGGGGGACAGTTTCCCCAAGAAGCACTAGTGGAAAAGCCAGCCCTTCAGTTGAAGGTAACTGTGAAATGACTTACTAGAAAGAAAAGAGAAGATACCAAAAACTGGGGGCCTGGAGGCTGGGGAGCTGAGACCCACCTGAACTCATCATTTCTGTACTGGACCTTATTGACGGGTGGCCAGTTCTGTGATTTGAAGGGGCTGGTTCCTACTGGATCCCACTCACCCGAGGCCAGGGTGTGCTAACTCGTGAGCCGGAACAGGTTTCTGGAACACATTTTGGTGATGCTTTGGGTAGCCTTCTCTCCCATTAGGAAGAATCCGAGTTCTTAGCCGACAAGGAAAGCCACACTTAAAATGCAGTTATTTTGGACTGAAAATGACAGAGAGGCTAGGGCAAAATGTAGCTGTCACCTTGTCCTCCTCTAGGGTATATGTGATGTCTCAGTCTCCTCAAAGAAGGACAGAAGGAAAGGCAAGGGTAGGACTTTTCCCAGCTGTCCGCTGGGGGGCAGGCGGCACCCTTCCACCCTACCCGTGATGGGGGCCAGTGTAGCAACCCGAGAAGCACACCAGACTTAGAAATCATCGGTCTTTTCCACATCAGGATCCAGTTTTGTGCACTTGAAATAAAAAATAGAATCGTTAGAAATTAATCTTATTTTGGAGAATTTTAATTCTGTTTTAAAAAAGAAATGCTTTCGGGGCGCCTGGGTGGCTCAGTGAGTTAAAGCTTCTGCCTTCGGCTTAGGTCATGATCCCAGGGTCCTGGGATCGAGCATCGAGTGGACTCTCTGCTCAGCAGGGAGCCTGCTTCCTCCTCTCTCTCTGCCTGCCTCTCTGCCTTCTTGTGCTGTCTGTTAAATAAATAAATAAAATCTTTAAAAAAAAAAAGTAAAGAAATGCTTTCTTTACCCTCTTCTCTGGAAAGCACTGCAAATGGCTCTGCACTTTCAGACTCTCTCCTAGATTCTAATTTATCTTCTAATCATTAAAACAGGAATATAGTTAGAGTCATCTGACTCTTGAAAGTTAAATTCACTGGTTTCACCTTTTTTCTTTTGTATCATCATCATCCTTGTTGCCAGCATCCATTGCTCGTTGATTGGGACGTAGGGAGCAAAATTGATGAAAATTAGTATTTCTTTCCATACCCAGTACCCACCCTCTCTATTCGCCAGTTCCTTCAACTTAAGCAGTCTGGGTAGCTCTTGTGTGTTGTTTCAGTCCTTTCAGACTGCTGGCTCCTACCCAGTAACGCCCAAGCTGACTCTCAGGTTGCTTGTTTACCCAAGTGCATCCCCAAAAATTAATGGTGTGTTCAGAACTGCCCAGGGGCTCTGGTGTATCTGGGCCCAGGTCATCACAGTCCACGTCTGTGCAGGCCACTGCCTGGGCAGGCAGCCTTGCACTGCTCACGGAGTCCTGTCTGTTTGCATGAGATGAGCACAGAGGTCTGACATAGGGCCAAGTGTGCAGAGGAAGCAGTAAGAGAATTTGAAGGAACAGAGGAGGGACCCCAGGGAAGGGTGAGCAGTGGGGATGGGGTCACTGACACAGAAGACATGAATGGAATTATAGAAACCAGGAAGCAACCAACCAGAAAAATGGTTGTTAGGATACTGACCAGCAGGAATGCTTTTAAAAGCCTATTTCCCAAACGTGAGCATAGAGGAGGGAGAAGTAGGGCTACCAGACATGGTCTGCCTGCAGAGGCCTGGAAAGGCTGACAGACACACGTGAGGCAGTCATGGTTGTCTGAGAGAGGGGGGCCAGTTCTGGGAGGCACAGGAGCTCAGAGAGAAGAGGAGAGCAGAGCGGGTCTGGGGTGACAGCTCAGAGAGGGCTTAGCCCAATCTCCCTTCCCAGCTGACCCATACAGCCCTCCAGCCCAAGTTCTGAGGGCTCACGCTGCAGCTTGCGCTCCCCTTTGGCAGGAGTCTCGGCCTGCAGCATGAGCCCTCGGGCCAGACAAGCCTCAGTCATCCGTTTGTGCTTGTTAAGAACTAAAAGAAGGTGCATTGGGGAGGCTGCAGAATCTCAGAATGTAGAAAATTCAGAGATGGGTAAGAGCCCATTGTTTCTGAATGACAGAGTCTGGTTTAAAGAAACAAAATCAGCTGATTTTTGGTGTGCACTGGGCATATCATACCTTTCTTCCCCAGGAGGGAATCCAGAGGAGTCATGGAACTGGTTTTGTTCTAGCAGTTCTTGGGCTGTGACTATTTGGCCCCCACCCCTGCCTTGGGCTGGAGTTGCTCACCAGGTCTGAGCCTCTGCCTAGGCTCCAGTGGGCACCAGCCACAGCCCCTTTGGCGAACCGTCGGTTTCTCTTGCTATCACTTTCTTTAATTCTAAAATAGGAGTTGTCCAATCCGTGTCACAGTAGGGTAAAATGAATGCACCATGCAGCGTGGAAGGCCCTGCCAGTGTGCAGGACTCCAGGAATTGGTGCAGCCTTGAGACAGGCTCAGAGGAGCCCAGCCAATGTGAGCCATCATTGTCCGTTCTGCCACACCTCCACAGTGACCAGAGGGGGCAGGTGCCCCCGTGCTAGGCACAGTCTTATGCTTCCCATTAGTCAACCCACCCCAACTTCACAGTGCTGTCAGAAATCTAAAGGCATATTTTCATGGCTACCACCAAAGAGGAAGAGTGATGGGGGGGGGGTGGAAGGATGCATAGAAGGAAAGATGATTGGATGAATGGATGGATGAATGGGAGGAAAATGCACCCATAGTCCAACTTCTGGCTGACCCTTTGCTCCTCTTCCCAAAGCACTATAGAGAATCTGGAAGACGTTGTTGTTGTTGTTTTCATTCAACAAAAACTTGTTGAGTACCTATTACATCCCTGGTCCATACTCTCACCCTTGTAGAGCTCGCTGCTAAAAGGGAATGGTGAGAAGAAGTCTATTAATTACTTGAATGAATTACATGAATTACTTGAATTACAGCAAGAGTGGTAAGGGCCCCCCACAGGGGCAGGTAAAGAAGGCTGGAACTCGTGAGGAAGGTTCCATGACTGCCCTTAAAGGATGCAGAAGAACTGGTGTTTACGGATACCCTTTCATTGAAATGCCGCCCTCTTGTGGGAAACTGCAAAATGGTTCCTCTGGTTTGGTTCATTTCCTTGGAGGTGGAGGGCGGAACCTGTGGAAAATAAAGTACACAGAATATAGGTCGGGATCTTACTGTGAACAGCCCTAAATATCAGCCTAAGAAACATGGGCCTTTTTTCAAAATGTTGAATGTGGAGTAATTGTATCCATATTTTGGAATATTATGCCATGGTTAGCATATGTACCAACATCGATCAAATTCCAAGACCTGTCATTTAATGGAAAATGTGAGGTGTGGAAAATATGCCCAGTGTAATGTCACCAATAGGAGAATACTACACAAAACTATTCTGTAGGTTTGTGTTCTCTGCAGGTCAGAGAGAGCCCACCCCAGACTTTGAGGCAAGAAAGAAGAAAAGAAAGAAAGAAAAGTAAATAAATTAGGGTTTGAGGATGTGCAAAGTATTGAAGGCAGACAGTCAGCATTTTTGGTAATCTTTCAGTTTTGTTTTAACAAGGAAAATGTTATCTTGCCTTTAAAAATATGATTTTAAAATTCAAAAGATAACAGAGTCATTGGCTTATTTCCTACCTCTTAAATATTCAATTAGAGCTTGCATATTCTGAGAATTGGGAAGCAATTCTCTGAAACCAAACAAAATCTGGGGGTTAAAAAAAAAAAAAAGCTTCCATCCCCTCCAAGCCTGCAGAGACCAGGGACTCTTCAGGCCACCTTCATCACAGGCTTGATGGGTCCTTGATGGGTTCCAGGCAGGAAAGGATGCACTTAACCCACACTGACCTAGCAAAAACATTCCCTTTCCTGCCCGTGACTGGATCCCACCCCGTAGTGGTGGCTGGCTTCGGGCAGCAGTGGTGAGTATGTTTTTCTCTTTCCTGGCACCGGGATCATTTTCTTGGAGAGTCTCTGTGGACGTTGGCAAATAGTTTTGGCCTTCTTCCAAGAGATTGGGTTTATACCAGTCTAAATGAGGCAGGCATTTAATCAGTCACCCAGGGAACATGCTCAAGGCCCTCTGGTGTCTTCTTTATAATTAATTTTTAACATTTGTTTTCAGTATAAAATTTGGGCCTTTATCCTCTTTGAAATAAAAACGTAGTGTGTATATTAGACTGTATTGGCACTAAACTTCACACACCATTCTTTTATTCCCTTCCAACTATTAACTCCTATTAAGCAAGACAGAGAGATAATAAGATCCCCCTGCACTCCCCTGACTCTCTGGCTTACACAGTGTCTCATCCTCCGTAATTGCCTTCGGTGGCCAAGCTCTTTCCTATCATTAGTGAGCATCAGAGGCTACTTATCAGAAACCCTGCCACCTCCCAAGCTGCCCCCTCTGCCATGTGCCCCTTCTGTGCCCCGGCCTCTCCCTGCCCCAACCGCACTGGGAGGCCCTGCGGGCTGAAGCTGTTGTTAACAAGGCACATGGGGTGTTTCTGGATTTTTAACCCTGGGATTTAAACTTGAACTGCTGTGGATTATTTCCTCTTTGTTTGCTCGACTGCTCTTGTCTCTCAGGAGCCCGATCCTGAGCCAAGGAGACCAGAAATATCCCAGGGGTTCTTGAACCTTGGTTTGGACAAACATCCAGGATGTTGACTGAAAGTACAGATTCCAAGGCCTCTCCCCAGATGTACTGAATTTTTAAAAAGGGATGAGCAATCATTTGCGAGTTACTCAGTTAAGTGATGGGTTTTCACTTTCTTTCAGAGAAATTTCAATACAAACATATTTTTAATGGTCAGTGTGCTGGGCCATTGGGCCCACCATATACCCATGTGTGGATAAGAAACAAGGACCCTTCTTTTGTGGCAGCTGCAAGCCACAGAGGAGACAACGATTGGATTTGCTTCCTTGGCTGGGAATCTTTGTACAGTTAACAACATATACATTCACACAGGACAACCCTCCTTCCTCTGTGCTCTGATAAAGAAAATAGCTACCCATGAGTACCTATATGTGTAAGCATAAGACCAGGAGTTTTTTCTCACATAGTTATTAACCTAGAACCCTGACAGTAACTCTTCAGGTTTTATGCTGAGGAAGCTAAGGCTCAGAAAAGTTGATCTCCCTAAGATAATAACAGTCAGCAAGATGCTGAACCAGATTAAGACCCAAGTCAGGCACTGATATGGCGAGCAGTTGTGATGATAGGAAATTATTTACAGTCAGTGCCTAGCTTCTCCAGCAAGGCCATGGGTAATTCCTTGTCCTCCTTCCCTCTGAGAATTCTATTAACTCAGGAGCCTGGGAAGAGTCCCCCAGGCCAGGAGTTAGCTGCCTCTCTTCGCAATGGGGGTGAGCAGAAGCCTCAGGCTTCCAAATGATGAATGAGGAAGTAGGAAGTGAGGCCTGAGCAAAAGGCATGTGATATGGGAAAGCCTTCAGGATCGCATGTTTATTATTAGCAAAAGTGTCACTTTCTGCCGCCAACCACCATGATTAAAAGTCTGGTTTCTCTTTTCATTATGTATAGAAATGAGAGCAAATGTCTGAAATTCAGAAGGAATCATGGAATTGGAGTCAGTGATGACTGGTTACCATAGTTTTCCTGTACTCTCACTTAGCGGCTCAGCAGTTTGTCTTCTGGAGTGACCAATGGCCTTGAGCAGAGCACTGGCTTGGCTTGGCACCATGCGTGCACTTGGGCTCGAGGCCCGTCTCCTTGGCTCCTGTGCCATTCAGCCATGGCGGTGTCAGGAAGCACCCTAGAACTCAGGGATTTCAGCAACGTGTTACCGCCCCTTCGCAAGCCAAATTGAGTTACACAGCCAACCCAAAGTTGAGGGGCAGAGAAGCACATTCTCCTCCCCTCCCCTCTTTAGGGGGAGGAATTACAAATCCATGTGGCAAACAAAGGGAAAGGAGGGTCAGAATCTGGGCCAGTAGTGCCCCCACCACAGCCCCTCATTCCTAGAGGCTCATTTAGTGGAATCTTCTTTCTGTGTGCTCCTTTTCTTACAGGCGGTGGGAAAGCCTTGACCCCGACCCACCAAATAGGCCATCTTCATTGCCATGCTCTCACACAGCACAGAAGCCACCTGGCCACTCACATCTTCAGAGGAAAACTGCCCCACCCCAGATGTTTTTCATTTAATTCTCAAAAGCTCTTCAAAGGGTTGTTTCTTCTAGAAATGTCTCCCTCCACGCTGAGATCACAGCCTCAGTTTTGCTTATTTCTCTCTGATAGATTCTGAGACATCCAGATCTCCCTGCTTACAATGATGGGAGCTCATCAATGGCCCTTCCTCATCTTCAGTGGCTTTGGTTCTTTTCAAAGAGAGATGGTGGGTGGGGTCCCCAGCCATGCTTGCAACCCCTTTGTGAACTCTGGCAAATGGCCCTGGTTTCACCTGCCTGCAATGTACTCTTGTCCCCCTTGTCACCAGGCAACACATCAAGCAACCTGGTCTCCATCCTTGTCTCAGGTGGCTGCACCATTCTAGGCTGGAAGGCAGTTGGAGGGACATCTCATCTGTTGGTCTCTAAAATGGGTTGAACATGAGAATCAGCTGGGGGATTAAATCTCCAATTTCTGATTCCTGGCAGGCCTGGATGACAAAGGGCAGAGCTGGTGGGAAATCTCCTTAGAGAACCACTGGCCAGGAACCACAGAGCTAGATTTTAGACTCCTTTCTGGCTCTGACCTTCCTTCTCTGAGTTACTCTCTCACTCTGGATCTCAGTGTCTTTACCTGAAAATGAGATGGTTGCATTAGGTTATCTGGAATCTTGCCATGCAAAGTGTGCTCCATGAGGACGTGTTCTAAACAGAATTTGAGACTCCACGCGAGACCTGCTGAATCAGAACCTGCCAGTAATTCATACATGCATTGGATTTTGAGAGGGTACCTTCTAGGGCAAAGCTGAAGCAGGGCCTTCACTTGCCCCAAAAAGCTGGAGACACTAGTTACTCCCTCTGCTCTTCCTTTCCTAGAGAGGGGAGCTTTTTCCAGCTTGGAAGTTCCCTCTTGGTGATGAGCAATGCCAGCTGGAGGAATGGGATGATATAGGCAAAAGAAACTCTTCCTTCTCTTCTTGTGCAGGTTTTCTCAGTTTTTTTTCTGCTGTGCTGCTAAAATTTCTTAAGTGAACTCTGGCTCTCCCAGAGCTGTCTTGTTGGTGGGTAGCCATCTGACTGGTTTGTTGGGGGACAGAGAGGCTGGTGTCTCTCATCACCATTTTTTGTAGACTTTATTAAAGTAGCTTCTAGAACCCCTTTGAAACCATTCTCATTCCGCTGTACCTTCCCTGTTATTCTCCCCTCCAGTTCCTTTTGTGAAAGTCTGTCTCAAAGACGTTCTGGTCCCTGGTTCTGCTGTAGTCAGTGTGGCAGCTCATTCACAGTGCCACATTCTAGGCTCTCTCTTGCCAAGGACCAAGGACCAGGAAAACTGAAGAAACGTAAGAGCCATCAAGAGTCAAGAAGAGAACTGTAGTTAAAATTCTAAGCAAGCATTATGTAAGTCTGGGGCACTAGACTTGTCAGGATCACAAAATAAATTTCATGTTACCAGAACAGAGAGGAGCAGAAAGCAAGCTAGAGGACCAATGGCAAAGAGAGTAGAAGCATGCAGGAAACCTGCTTTCCGTTACTGCTTGTCAAAAACATAGGCTGGTATTTGCCCAGGAAATTATAAATTGCCCTTGCTCCTTTCCTTTGCTGTTTTGAAGGGGAATTTATGGTGGACTTGGAACTGTGCTGGTTGGCAATTCATTTGTGGATTGTTTTTCTGAAATGGGGGCTTCTCTTCTTGGTTCTCCACAGTTCACTACAATTAACAGTCGGCTTGGGGGAAACTCCCTTTTCCCACAAGCCAAGCTCCCATACCCCATTCCGCCCCACTATAGCTCCTGCAAAGGATATGACCATTTAAACAGCAGTCCCCTAAAGGTAACAAACAGAAGATATAATTTCCTCTGCCTTCCGGGTGCCTGCTGAATTTCCCCTGCCTCTTCAGGGTAGCCTGTTGGCTATTATGTATTCTCCTACATTATTCTGTGAGGAAGCATGGGCAGTTTGTGCATAAAAACCAAAGGATCATCTTTTATTCATGCTTTAAGGCATAATCCAGGAGCCAAGGATGCTGCAAAGCTCTGAGATGTTGGATTGGGGGCACTTCCCATTCTTCTTGAGACCAAAGGGACATAGTCATGGTAGAAAACAAGCCAAGGGTTGACTCTGTATATGAACCATTTTAATAGGCCGTTGGTTGAACAGGTGCTGAGTGGGCTAAGTTCTCGGTAGTAAGGGTTATGTAGATAGCAAGTGTAGTCCCTGTTCAACAGTTAAGGAGACTCATGAAGTAATAAATGGCTCAAGGTCCCAGGCCCAGCCGGAAGGGGCAAGAGTCCCAATCTAGGCTTCCTGGCTCTATAGCTCATAACCCCAGCCTGCCTCCACATTTCTGACCAGGAAATGCCTCTTCCTCATCATACCATTGCCTTTCTCACTTTTTTCAGAACTATGTATGATTCTTACTTGGTGCTCAAGACTCAACTCTCGGTCTCCTCTTCTGGGAAGCCTTCCCTGTCTCCCTGTCGCCCCACCCCACTCCTGGTAGGGTCTGTGTAACCAGCAAACTCTTCATGGTCTGTGGTTCTCATCAGACTCTGAGAGCCTTGAGCTGAAGTCAGTTGCATCCTTCCAAGTTCCCAGCACAGGGCCAGGGATTAGTGTCCCTGCCACTACCACCATAAGGGATGTGTGGAGTCAGTGTGTGAAAACAATCCAAATTGAAAGCGTATGTGTCTGCGTGCCCGCACGCATGGATGTTTCTCTACGTGTGTGCCATATTCAGTTGCTGTTGTTGCACCTTGAAGTGTCTATAATGCAGCAGAGCAGATGGGGCTGGGGCGGTTTCAGTGACTCATGAAAGCAGGATGGCAAGGCCTCATCAGGGGCTGCCCTCGGCAGCCGGGGAAACCTCTGTCACAACTTGGAGCCCTCGCCATCCTGATTAACATTTCATAAGATGTCATGGTTTGTTTCCCTCCATCAAAACCCTGACTTTAGCCATTATTCATGCAAAACTGCTCCGCACAAGGGTCAGCAGAGCTTGGCATGTTCAGAAAGGTGAGTAGACATTTGTTTTTCCTTGTGGATTCCCTGTGACAGTGAGCCAACCCTGCTCTGAGGCTCAGAAAGGGAGACAGCTGACCTTGTGAGTATGGGAAATGCAAAGATCACTCTCGTTTGGGCTTCTGGGGACTTTGTGTGGCACAGTGGTTAAGATTGTGGGTGCTGGGGCACCTGGGTGGCTCAGTCATTAAGCATCTGCCTTTGGGTCAGGTCATGAACTCTGGGGATCCTGGGATCGAGCCCTATGTGAAGTTTTCTGCTAAGCAGGGAGTCTGCTTCTCCTTCTCCCCCTCCTCCCACTTGTGTGTGCACATTCTCTCTCTCTCTCAAATAAATAAAATCTTAAAAAAAAAAAAGAGTGTGGGTGCCAGGGCCTGCTATCTGTGTGGGATTGTGGCTTGCTACTTGATAGCCAGGTTATTTTGGGCAAATTGAGGCAGTGGGGTTCTGTTATTTCCTCACTCCATGATGTGCAGATGGTAATAATACCTTCCTCAAAGGGCTGGTGAAAGATGGAAAAGTTAATGGACATGAGGCCCTTGGAATAGCTGCAGACAGTTGTCATTGTTAGGGTGTGGCTAGTTGCCGCACCCCAGACTGGAGGCTTCCAGAGGGCAGGCCCCTCCCTGTGGTCACAGACCCCAGCTCAACAAGTCAGTCAATATTTTGAATTACAGGTATTACTCTTGGCCTTGGTGGGCAGGTCAGAATACATTATAAGCAGAGGAACAAGTAGAAGTCGGCCTTGTGGAATTTAGTGAGCTCCATTTTATAATCAGTGGCTCACTCTTTCTTTCTTTCTTTTCTTTTCTTTTTTTTTTAATTGACACATAATGTATTATTTGCCCCAGGGGTACGGGTCTGTGAATCATCAGTCTTACACAATTCACAACACTCACCACAGCATATACCCTCCCCAATGTCCATCACCCAGCCACCCTTCCCTCTCCCACCTTGCCCCCCACAGCAGCCCTCAGTTTCCTGAGATTAAGAGTCTCTTTTGGTTCTCTCAAATTCCTCCTATCAGAGAGATCATATGATCATTATCTTTCTCTGACTGACTTATTTCACTCAGCATAATACCCTCTAGTTCCATCCTCAGTAGCTCTTTCTTTAAGATTTTATTATTTGAGAGAGAAAGAGGAGAGCAAGAAAGCACAAGCAGAGGTGGGGAAAGGAGGAGAGGGAGAAGCAGACACCCCAGGGAGCAAGGAGCCCAAGGCAGGGCTCGATCCCAGAACCCTGAGATCATGGCTGAGCCAAAGGCCAAAACTGAGTCCACTGAGCCTCCCAGGCACCCCTCAATGGCTCTTTCTTAACAGTTCAGAGTCCTACAACCATAGCAGGTCCGGTGTGGCTGGAAAGCAGTCATCCTCTGGTCACCAGGCACTGAATCTGGGTGGAAGGTAACATGGCCTATGACCTCAATAACCACATGAAGTCTGCGTGGATGACCCAGTGACAGCCGATGGTGTGGAGGACACCTGCTCCTATAAATGTCCCAAACTCTGGCTCTCACATCTATGATGTTACCAGAGCCAGAGCCATGTGGCTGAGTCGTGGAATCTTCTGCAATTTGCAGGAAAGGGTCAATTTGGCAGAACAAGCCGCACAACAGAAAAGAGATGGGAAGGCATGTGGGAGGCTTCAGTGACTCCAAGAAAGACTTGGTCCTCTGCTCCCATGGTGAGGAGGTAGGAGCCCACATGGCCTGGTCGACTGGGTGTTTGATCTGGATGCACACGTCCTCTAGGTTTGCCTCTACTCTGGCTGCCCAAACATAGTGAGACATGATGCACCCTTGCATTTGCATTGAGGGGCTGACAGAGCCCCCCAAAAGCAGGCAGGTGTGTGTCTGCAGGAGTGAGATTTGCACAGGACCTGACTGTCCCTGAAGTCTCTGCCTGAGGCCCTGGCCTTGGGATAGTAATGGTGTCCCCATGTATGGGGAGACACTACTTGGTACAATGAGTTGGGGAGGCCAGCTGCGATCCAGAAGGGTGTCTTGGCCTGTCTTAGCAGGAGCCTACAGCTGCCGTCACAAGCCTGGAGTAGTCAGAAAAGATCCTCCTCGTTCATTTTCCAAGAGTCTTCCCAGGCCAATTTAGGGCAGGATCCCCCTGCTGGGGTAGCTGCCCTGCATCCCACTGGACTGCAGGTGGGGATCATTGCCACCATGAGTGAATAATGGGATTCTTAATCAGCAAAGTACACATTATGTGTCTGTCTCCCCCTCCATCATTGCATCTGTGCATGAATGGGCTTGGTGCAGACCTTAGTTTGGATTCTCCTGCAAGCCCACACTGAGAGAGGATTCAGGTGCAAAGAGTGTATCTGGGAGGTGAACACAGGTAGCAGTGGTTAGGGGAGAGGGGAGGGGAGCCCGGAGAGCAGGCAGTCATTCGAGAGTCGGTGACACAGCCACGGAAGGGTGAAGAACCTGCGTAAGACATTCAGCCACTTGTTCTCCTGGTCATTGGTGGAGGGCTGCTCCTGGGGCTATTGATGTCCCAACACTTCCAGCCTGCCCTCTGCAGCTTCATACAGAGAATCCAAGCCTGGGGGGAGAAACCGTGGGTGGTCCCAGCAGGTACCCAAGGAATGTGGGCGGGGCATCAGCAGCACCTACATAAGCTACAGTTTTCTGGTGAAGGGTGGTTCGGTTTTGTCTTTTCAGGCAGACTAAGAGTAATTGTACTTTTCCAAGAAGGAAGACCGAAAGGTAGAAGCAACCCAAGGGTCCATGGACAGATAAGCAAAATGTGGTCTATCCGTGCAATAGAGTATTATTCAGCCTTAAAAAGGGAAGGACATTCTGACACATGCTCTAATATGAATGAACTTTGAGGATACAATGCTAAGTGAAATAAGCCAGTCACACAAAGATGATTCCTTTTTCTGTTAGATTCCCAGAGTAGCCAAAATCAATGAAACAATTTGGGGGTCCCCAGGGGTCTTAGAAGGGGGAGTTAGAGTTTAATGGGTATGGAGTTTTATACTTTGGGAAGATGAGAATGTTCTGGGGGTAGATGGTGTGTTGGTTGCACCACAGTGTGAATGAACTTAATGCCACAGAACTGTGCACTTAAAAATGATCAGCAAAGGTTATGTATATCTTACTACAATTAAAAATTAAGGAAAACAAGGCCAACATCTGAGTAACTTCTCCAAGACTGTTTAGTGGTTAGCTGTCTCCAGTGAAGCCAGTGGAGAGCCTGAGACACTTCCCCTGCCACTGCACGCACGGGGGACCCTCACTCAGCCTGCCACCTCCTCACCAACCAAGCATTCCACAGCAGGGACAGAGCACATTGCTCTGGGTATTATAGCCCAGATTAATTTGAGACTCGAATGACACTTTTGGGGATGTCAGGGAGTAAGTCCTTGGGATGACTGGCATCTCGGAATCCTACACTCTTACAGTTTTTCAGGCAGAAAGCAAAACTGACATTTTGAGGACCTACTGTGTGCAGGATCTACCAGACACAGAAGGCATCAGACCAAACTTGCTGCCCCTTAGTTTATGTCTTATGGGCGAGAGGGAGAGTGAACAAGTATTAAGTGACATCTAGGCATAAAGTCGAAGGATGGGTTAATGAGGTTGCCAGGTGGAGGAGGGCTGAGCAGGAGTTGGGAGAGGGGGGTAAGCCATCCTTCTAGGCAACAGGGACAGCAGGCAGGATGGCCTTGGGGAACTGGAAGGTCAGGGTGGAAGAGAATGACATGATCAGCTTTGCTAATATTTTCATTCTCTTGCTGCTGCAGGGAGAGTGGATTAGACAGGATGAGGGTGAGGAGTGGTGGGTGGCTTGTACCTGAGCAGGGGTGGGGGATAAGGAGCAGTGCCTTGTACCTGAGCAGGGGTAGCGGGTGAGGAGCAGTGCCTTGTACCTGAACAGGGGTGGGGGGTGAGGAGCAGTGCCTTGTGCCTGAGCAGGGATGGGGGGGAGTAAGGAGCAGTGCCTTGTACCTCAGCAGGGGTGGAGTTAGCAGGGGCGAGGGTCTCACGTGAGGACGTAGAAATATTTCAGCATCTTTGTAGAAAAACATTTTTAAGAAAATCATCTTTATATTAAAATAGAATTTGCAATATATTTAATCAGTTGTAATGAGACCAAACCTACATAGAAGACAGAAATTGGAATTCTCATTTTAGGCAGCATGGAGCACAACAGTGAGCAGAGTGACTGTTGCTGCACCTTCTCTGGTTCACAGGGCACTCAGAGAACCCAAAACGGCCTCTACCATCTTTTATTCATACATCCCTTGTCATAAAATGGAGGGTTGTACTCTGTCTTTCCAGCACCTTCTGTTGGCATGCTAGATGCTAGAAGAGCTGTCGAGATACGCAGAGTAAATAGTCCCATCTGCAGCGTGCTTCAGGTCTGGCCTGAGCAGTTAGGGTAGGTGCAGTGGAAGAGTTAAACGTGTGTCTTTTGTAGCAGATCAAGGCAGCCAGAAGTAGGACATGATTAATTGTTTAATGATAAATGGGACAGAAAATAAGGGACTGTAGGAAATGAGAGAAAAGGAGAGCCCCTTAGGTTTCCTGAGCCAGATCTGAACTCTAGAAGGATGCCTGGGATTGGGACAGGTCCTCAACATGAGAACAGTGTGAATAAGAGCAAGCAGTAGAAAGGGTGGGGCAGCCAGGCAGCCGTGTGCTTTGCACCGGAGCTAAGGTGGAGGATGGATTTCCGCAGATGAGAGAAGCTGCAGGCTGTCCTTGGGCTGGAAAGGTGGTGGGACACCTGATTGTATGATGGGGCATGGAGCTTGTGTAGTCCTGGAGGGAGGTGCTGGCAGGGTGAAAGCCTGGGGGCTAGGGGAGGGAATGGTGATGCCCCTGGAAGAGGGTGGGCGAGCAGATTTGGAGAGTGAAAGGAGTTATTTCAGGCATTCTGAATGGGACGTGTTTGGGGAACTGTCTATCAGATGCAGTGGAAAGAGGCTGAAGGTGAAAGGAACCGCCCCTGGGTTTATCTTTCACAAGGCTGTGGGGATGTTCTGGAATGCGAGGTGAATGGCATAGCGGCATAGCGGAGCTGTGCGTCGGTGGTCAGGGGCAGGAGGAGACAGATGGCACTGGGTTGGGTCATTTGAGGAGAGTTTAACTAAGGGGTGGTGTACAGAAATGTGGGCATGGGGTGGGGGAGCTATGGACTGGTAGCTGTGGCAGCCAGCCTGCAGGGAACTGGAGGCGGGGCTATAACCTGAGATAGAGGCCGTGTGGAGAGGGAGCTGGCCGAAAGTGAGCCCAGGACAGCAGTATCCCAGCCTCACTTGTCTCCCCCCTACCACCCCCACAAGAGATGGGCACTATTGATGAAGTCCCTACCATGAGTCTCCCCCGCTCCCTCGCTGGGGAATGGGCAGCAAAGGGAGGAGAGTGGATCTGGAGGGGCAAGAAAAAAAAACATAGTATATCCACAGCCAAGCTGCAGGGTGCAGGAGACAAGAAATAACGCAGACACGGTGGCAGATTGATGGAGCTGGTGGGCACTGGGCAGCCTGAGCAGGTGATGGGCAGCTGGGAGCCCAGCTGGGCATGCCCACATCAGGGGAGGACGTGGAAGATTACCGGGGAGAACCAAGGTGGGAAGGGGTGGGTTTGACTCCAATAACTAGGCACAGGTGTACGTCTCTGGTCAGTCCTCCCTCCAGAAAAAGCATAATAATAAAAAAGAAGAAATATCTTAGTAACCCATGAAAACTGAGTAAGGATGAGAATGAATACAGAGTGAACTCCCGGCCATTGATGAGCCTTTCTATCCTATGATTTGCTTCTACAAAATCAGCAGAAACCAGAATTTCCAAACCCCATGTCCTGTTAATTTTTGTCCCTGGAAAATCTGGCCTAACTGGTGGTTGAGAATATTGTTGAACAAGCAGCCTGGTAGGAATCAGCCCTTCGCCTTCCTTTTCAATCCACCAGAATCTGCATGGTCACAAAGTTTGCCAGAGAGCAGGGCACCTTGACCTGGTTCGGTGCGGGTGCTCATCCAGCAGGTCCAGGAAGGACCCGAGGGTCTGCATTTCTGCCCCCTCCCCAGCCAGGCGCTGATGACCTCTGGAGCCACGGTGGACAGCGAGGCCCTGGGAGGCCCTTTCTAATGATTGGGGGTGGGGAGGGGGGAAAGAAGCAGCAGCTTGAAGATCACAGGTGTAAGAACTGGATGATAAACATCTATACAAACAGAAAGAAGAAGGAAGGAAGGAAGGAAGGAGGGAGGGAGGGGGAGGAAGGGAGGAAAGAACGAACAGAAAAAGGAAATGCAGCTCTAAGCAGTGAGGTCACTTCTGCCTCCGTACATTCCCCTCTGCTAGGCTTCTGAATACATTCTCTGCTGGTACACACCGTGTGCTGCTTAAAAACAGCTTGTGCATGCAAAACCTCTCATGCACATTGTAAATTAACTGTTAATATCAGTGCACCATAAATAGATTAGCCCTGCAGCTTCCTGATCTTCCTGAAATGGTTCTCTAGTTTCTGTGCTAGATGTTTTCCCCTCCACTCCCCACTCCCTGCACCCCTGCACACACTAAAGTGGTTTCCTTCAACTTCTTGGAGGTGATCTGAGTCATGGCTGGAGGCAGATGGCTCATGAGCCCCTTTAAATGCCCCCTTAACCCTGGTGCCTGGAAGGCTGGCCTCCCTGCCCCTCTGACTATACCAGTACATTTCGGGTCCCCAGTGTCCCTTTCACTCATTACCTGAAGAGGGCTATTAGAGTTCTTCTGGATTTGAAAAGCACAGGGTATTTGAAGATGGTGATTTCTTAGACCCCCACTTGAAACCCTCCTTGGCTAAGAGTGAGCCCACACAAGGACAAGCAGTGTCCTGGCTTCTCCACTCCCAAGGGTCCTCAGCTGGGACCCGCCTTTCTCTTGTTACCTGTTATCATGTAATTCTAATTTCTGGGTGGTGGACTGAGAGCTGGGGATGTAGTTATTGTTGTCAGACAGTTTATTTTGAAAATTAAGGTAGATCAATCGAAATTAAGGTCAGTTTTGATAATTAATCGAAATTAAGGTCGATTCATTTCACTTAATCCAGCCCCACCCCCACCCCATTCCACTGCCTCTTCTTGAACTTTCTTTTTAAAGAGCAGAGTGTAGCACTTTCCAGCATATGCCGTCTAGATATACCTGGGTCTCATCACTTTCTTTTCTCTTTCTGGATTGTTCTCCTTCCACTCAAGCTCACAGAGCAATACAATTTCACCTATGATCCCTGGCTCACTGTGGGGGCTCGATTAACTCCATGTGGAATCACAGCCTGGCCTCAGAGAGGTCCCAGTGCATCTGCAGCAGCATTCCAGTGAGAGCATTGCTGAGCACTTACTGTATGCCAAGATCTGACATGCAATAGCTCATTGCTATGCTGGCGCCCCTGAGGTGGGGGTGCAGTCTCGTTCCCACTCCAGGGAGGAGACCAGGACATGCACGGATCAATTACTTTTTTTTTTTTAAAGATTTTATTTATTTATTGTCAGACAGAGATCACAAGCAGGCAGAGAGACAGGCAGAGAGAGAGGGGGAAGCAGGCTACCCACAGAGCAGAGAGCCCGATGCGGGGCTCGATCCCAGGACCCCGAGATCATGACCTGAGCCGAAGGCAGAGGCTTTAACCCACTGAGCCACCCAGGCGCCCTGGATCAATTACTTTTGATGAGGGGCACTCCAGTGGGAATAGTGGGTCGGGCCTATCCAGCTGCAGCACCCAATTCCTAACTGGGCCATCTAGGATGAGAGCCAGCTCAAGTGGTTTCCACCCTAACCCGATAAGCTCAGGATCAGTTCACAGGACCCAAATATCAAACAGTCTCTAAATGAGAACATTGCAGACTGACAACACCAGCGTGACAGTGCAGCACTAAGTATTGTGCACCCTCTCCAGTGTGCTTCACAACATCCAGATCCGGGGTTTCTGTCAGGACATGTTCCTTCAATGACAAGTGCCACCACGGCCTTTTCATGCCCACTGAGGGCGTCTGGGATAGGCTTTTCCCCAGTTCTCAGCAGCAGGACTGTCTCAGATTAAGGGATTATCTGCATCTGGTACCCTCATTTATGTGTCATTGAGTTGGGAACCTAATACATAAGATTTCGTTTATTTATTTGTCAGAGCGGCGCACGAGCACGGGGAGCAGCAGGCAGAGGGAGAAGCAGGCTCCCCGCCAAGCAGGGAGCCCAATGCGGGACTCAATCCCAGGACCCTGGGACCACGACCCGAGCCAAAGGCAGACACTTAACAGAGTGAGCTACCCAGGCACCCCGGGAACCTAATACATAAAACTGCCAGATCCCAACTCGGGGTCACTGAAAGCTGGGTCATTTAATCCAGTTCAGCCAGAGCATGTTGCCTACCTACCAAGTGCAAGCCATGGAGACGCCAGAGAGGGATAAGGGAGCCACAGCCCCTGGGTCTCGGGCCTGACACAGGGAGTGTCAGGCAGTGACACACGTGGCTTTATCACGTGCCATGGAAGGCCCAGGAAGTGAGGAGAGAGCTGGCCAGCAGAGAGGTGGGGAGGCCTCACAGAGGAGGACGCCTTGAGACAAGATGGAAATGAGGCAGTAGGACTCAGAACAAAGGCTTCAGGAGAGGGCGTTGCAGGGGAGAAGCACGGAAACCCCCATAGGACTTTAAAGAGGATCAGTCAGGCCCGGGTCTTTGGGGCCTGAAGCTGTGTTGCCATATGGGCTTGCCAGACATCTTAATTCTCTAATAGCAGAGCCAACATTTCTTAAACCACCCGGCTCTTTATTCGTCTGATTTAATCCCGCCTCTCACCTGTGGAAGTAGGTTTTAGCATCTCCATTTTGCAGATAGAGAAACTGAAGCCCAGGGGACTTGCTCAGGCAAAGTGAGGCATGAAACCACAGTCAAGTCCTCGGCAGTCGATCTCTCATCATTGGGAATCAAAACTGGTCTCAAGGGGCACCTGGGTGGCTCAGTGGGTTAAGCCTCTGCCTTAGGCTCAGGTCGTGATCTCGGGGTCCTGGCATCAGGCTCTCTGCTTGGCAGGGAGCCTGCTTCCCCCTCTCTCTGCCTGCCTCTCTGCCTACTTGTGATCTCTCTCTGTCAAATAAATAAATAAAATCTTAAAAAAAAAAAAAACTGGTCTCAAAACCAGAGTTTGGAAGCCCCTAGAGCTGCCGGTCACCATGCATGACTGAGGTGTCTTCAGGCCAGATCAGTCTCTGAGCCGGCTCCCTGCATGGCGCTGGAGATGGAGGGGCCTCTGGGACCCACACAGGCCCCTGGCTGGGCGGCACAAACCTCCAAGGTAGAGGAGCCCCTTCTCTCCCTGCTTGCCATCTCCGTGAATGTGCAGAGCCCCCTGAGGCAGGGGGAGACAAAGCACAGCAAATTAAAACAATTGAAGTCACATCACTTGTGCCTCTTTGAGGCAAGCCATAAATACATAAATACTTGAACCTGCTATTCTGACTCCAGCTAATATGTTTTAACCGCAGTCTGTGGGCTCTGGAAAGCAGCTGCGAGGAGCAGGGCAATAAATTGGATTGTAAAAGCGCGGGATAGAAAAATGATTGCGGCATTTTTACAATTACCTGGTTTGCCGGGGTCTAGAGAGGAAAGAGTGCTTTCTCTTTGTGCTGCTGTGGTAAAAATGTATCTAGCCCAAGTCCGTTCCATTATTGTATCATCATAATCCAGCGTGTACTGATTGCTCGCCACTCACCAGGACTCACACCTGCGCTGTCCATACTCTCTTGGCACTTGTGCTTTGCAGAGGAGTCCCCTGGGGCACTGAGGCCAGGCCTGCTCCAAGCCCAGGGACTGGTCCCCAGGGGGAGCAGGGACCGCCACCCAAGATGTCCAACTCCAGAGCCCGCTCCTCTCAAACTTGTAAGTATTACTTATCTGCTACCTTACAGCAAGGGCCAGGGAAATAAGTCAGTTTTCTCTCTTCAGACTGCATGTTCTTTTCACTCCTAAGGCATTGGAAAAGTCTCTGGGCCTCCGAAAGTGTGACCGGAGTGACCAGGTCCCCTCAGTGTCCAAGCATTTTGCTGTTTCTCTGTCTCCCCGCACATTCTCAAGAATCTCACAAAAGTGAACTTAGATCCATTGTACCAAGTACAAGCTGCTTTCTATTTTTTGCTCTCCTACTTAAATTTTCAAAGAATCTAAAATAGCAGTTGCCATTTTTTACCATGTTCTCTTCTGAAATATTTAATTCTTCCTCGGGCGGTTTAACATCGCGTTGCCCAAGGATTAACTTCCATTTTTGAAGAGAGTCTATTAGCCGAGAGAGAGAGAGAGAGAGAGAGAGAGAGAGAGGGAGAGGGAGAGAGAGAGGGAGAGAGGCAGAAAATGCATTTCAGCAAGTGGCAGGGCCGGGGGCTGGAAGCACGCACAAAGAGGAGCAGGGAGACCCACGGCTTTGCCTTTATGAAGCTGCTTGCCCATCACCAAAGCCCGGACCAACTCCCTTTGTTAAACACATCCTGATTTTTAAAAAGCAAAGTTTCCCTGCAAAGACCAATTTTAAGGGGATTAATGTGCAATGAATAATGTATCACGGAAAGAACTACAACAGAAATACTTAATTGGAAGAGGTAAAACCAACTGCGGTGAACGGCAACAGGTCACCTTCTCGACTCAAGCAAGTTCTGGAGGGCTCTGTACATCCCAGCCCAATCCAGCATGAGGACTGCTCCCAAATCACCAGCAGACTGGGGATCGTCAGGATCCCTGGCTGCCAGGGTTTCTCTCATTGTCTGTTTTTTTCTAACGACTGCCAGAGAAGACAGGAGGGAGACAGGCAGGAGAGAGGTTTCTGCCTTTGGATCGAAGGTCCTCCTCAACAGCTTCCTGTCTCCCTCTTAGATAATGAAGTCAGGTGGATCAGTTCTCAGGTGACTCCAGGCTTGTGCCTGCATCACTCCCTGACCTTCATCGGCTCCCCCTGGGCCAGGCCTAAATAGTTTGAAGGTGAGCCACCTGCAGAAGCAGCCTTTTCCAGCAGCCCTGGAGGATAGCTGGGATGGTTCTACCGCCGTCCTCCATTTGTCTTCCCTTTCCTTCTGCTCTCTTCAGCAAACTGTACCTCATTTAATTTTGGGGGTGTGTAGTTTTTTGTGTCTTTGACCAAAAGTGTCTGAATTTACTCACCGGCATGGTTTCCTTCCTTAATCCAAATTCACATGGTTTTTAAGAGAAAGGTGTTTAAGCCCTGATGTTGGAGATGCTCTCTCCAGGTCAACATGGGAAAAAGTAATTCTTGGCCGATTAACTGTAAGGCTGATTTCCTCAAATCCAGATTAGGTAGTGATAAGTCACTAACACTTATCAAGTATCATTTTCTTGCTTTTTTTCTTGATAAAGAAAATGAAAGGGGCCATCAAAAAATTTAAAAAGAGACCATAAGAATCCTATTTTTAGCCCAGTTGGCCCCCTTGAGACACAGAGGATGCTTCCTGTTTCCCCTTTGCCTCAGGCCTGCTGAGTTAGAACCCAGAGGCACAAGAGGTGCACGGAACCCCTAGGGCATGGCAGGTATGCTGGGCACCCCACAATGCTGCATGCCTCATCTCCCTCGGCCTGGGAAGGCTGGCCCGCTGGTTCCCATGGCCTTACCTCTTCACAGTCACCCGGCCTAGAGTAGAAGGGGTGTGAACAACCCCGGATACATAGGCTCTTAAGCTCAGGGAGAGCTCAGACCTCACTGCCAGTTAGAATGATCTAGGGTGAAAGAGCTTTTAGAGACGCTCTTCTCAGACGAACCCCACGTCAATTACACTGAGTCTCTTGGGGGGGAGAGACCTGCACGTTGGTGCTTTTCCCTTAACCGTGTGCAGGAATCCGTGGTGCAGTCACGTTTGAGAACCACAGATCTCAGAGCACTTCCCAAGGCAGCTTTGGGGGAGATTTCATTCGGAATAATACCTGCCCTCATCCTCTTCCCCATTTACTTATAAATGCATCGGGTTTTCCATACTTTTCCCATTGATTTTTTTTTTCTGACATATTTCATTTCACAGCTCCATTTCCCCTCCCCAGCTGACACAACCTTTGATCGTCTTGTTTCTCAGCAAGAAAATGGCTTAAAGCTTTAAGCAGTATGTGACCTTACACCCTTCCAACTTGGTAAATCTGCTGGCTTTTAACAGTAACAAAGACCTCACAATGCCACTATAGTTATTTTGTTGTACTTCAGATTCTTTTTTTTTTTTTTTTTAATGAAAGCAAAGTTGTGTTTAATGAAAGCAAAGTTGTGTTTAATGAAAGCAAAGTTGTGCTTTGCTTTGTAAAAGATTATAATTATTGTTCTTTTAATTAAATATGTCTTTGGGACCAGAAGATTCCTTTATTCTAGAATTTTCCCAGTAGAATTTCTTAGAAAGTTAGTTCAGCTCTTCTACAATCGGAATGTTGGGTCTCTAACATTATAGTGGGTCTTAATAAATATCTGCCAATGTTTTAAAGTTATGTTTAAGGAGAACGTGTAGAGTCGAGGTATTATATGAAACAGGAAGAACAAAGTGAAACAGCCATCACTGCAAATAGACATTCTTTTTATAAGAGTGTAACAAATAATGTGTTTATTTCCCTGCCATTTTGCCTTCCAGAACACATAAAAGCGTGGTAGAGGCAGAAATGGGAGGCAGAAATCTCTGGTTCAATTTCTGACTCATCTACTGTCTAAACTTGAAATGTGAGGTATAATAGTTCATTTCTCGAGATTGTTCTTATACTGCTACCTCACAGGGCTGTGATGTGCCTTTAAGAAGGTCTAGGTGGAGGCATCCTGAAGAGCCTAAAGCACTGTCTGATACAATGTAAAACTAAGATGTTATTAATTAAGGTATCATGGTCTGCTGTACATGTTTTATACGTGGGTACAATAGGGGGCACTGAAATAGGCACATTGGAGCTGTGATCTAGCAGAAGATCAGGACTTAGAAGAGAAATTCGTAATAAGATGGATGACTTGGCAGTGCTTCTTCCCTGTGATGGCAAGGGGAATTTACATCATCACCTGCAGAAGCTAGTTAATTGGTTGAAACGCTATCATTCAAATGATGTAGAGTTTTTTATTGTTTTTTTTTTGTTTTGTTTTGTTTTTGCTTTTTTATCTTTGATGAAATCCAATTTATCAGGTTTGGGGAGTTTGTTTTATTTTAATTCAGTTAACCAATGTATAATACATCACTTTGTTTTTGATGTAATGTTCAATGATTTGTTAGTGCTCATCACGACATGCCTTGCACCGTGCTTCAGGACAGAAAGGCAACAGAAGTTCGGAAGAGAAGTATTCTCAAATAGGTTGGTATTGCTTATATAATATAATTTTTGTAAGTTTTTTTTTTTAAAGAATTTAAGAATTTCGGAAGCCACCTGGACTTACTTCATATGTAACGTGCATTTTCAGCCCTGCGGCTGATCAGCGAGTCTGTTCAGAGATGCCCGATCTAACTTTCTCACAGCAGTGTGTTTATGCTACGAGCCTCCTCCACTTGCTCTCTTCCACCACAGCAGAATCAAGATGCGGGCGGAATTCCCTTATCTATGAGTTTATTTGCTTTTTCCTTAAGGTTAAGCATGTGTTATAGTTTTTAAAAATCATTAAGGTGAGGAAGATCCTCTTTTGGAACCATGGAAGAGGAAATGAACGAAAAATTTAGCCCTTTTTTCTGTGTATTTCTGCATTGTTCATAAGATCTCCCTTTTCTCACCTCTTCCCAGCTTGGTGCCTTCCCATCTCTGTCCCATCTCTGGAAATAACCACCGGTGGTTCACCATGTGGTGTTTATGTTTCCAGACATCCACCATTTATAATCACGGTCCTTGGAGAACAGAAACAGGACCCTATTACAGAAGTATTCATCCAGTTCCCCAATGTTAATCAAGCAACTGCTAAGGATCAGTCACTGTTTAGGGGCTAAGGATAAAACACCCAGATACCAGAAAGGTCCCTGATCTTAGGTAGTTTGTACTCTAACTTATAACTTAAAACAAAACAAAACAAAAAAAACCTTTTTATTTAGAAATAATTATAAATTTGCTGAAAGTTTCGAAGGTAATACAGAGAGGTCCTCTGCAGTGTATCCTCAGTTTCCCCTCATGGTTGCATCTTATATACCCATAGTACATTACTTAGACCAGCCATACAAAATCACGTAAACCATCACTGCAGTCAAGATCAAGAGCTGCGTGGCACCCCAGGGATCTCCTTTGTACTGCCCCTCTGTAATCACACACATCCCAAACTCCCTTAACTGCCTTTAACCCCAGCAAGCACTAACCTGTTCTCCACCTCTGTAATTTTGTCCCTTTGAAAATGTTATATAATGGTATCATTCGTTATGTGAATGAATGATGGGGTCCATTCACATTGTAGTATCAATAGCTTGTTCCTTTTCATTGTTGACAATATTTCATGCTACAGATGTGCTACAGTTCATTTCACCATTTTGGAGGGACATTTGGTTTTTCCAGTTGAGGCTATCACAAGGAAGACTGTGATAACAATTGTGGACAGGTTTTTGTATGAACATAAGTTTTAATTTTTCTGGGACAAATGCCCTGGTGTACAACTGCTGAGTCATATAGCAAATATGTGTTTGTTTTTTGAAGAAACTGCTAGACTGTTTTCCAGAGTGGCTATAACATTGATGCATTCTCATAGGCAATACATGAAAGATTTTTCTACATCCTCTCCAGCATTTTATGCTGCCACTATTCCTATTTTATCTGCACTAAGAGGTGTATGGTGACGATGTGAATTTCCCTAATGAATAATTGTGTTGAACATTTCTTCATGTGCTTAGTTGCTCTCCAGATATCCTCTTCAGTGAAATGTCTATTCATTTTTTTGCCCATTTTTTACTTTGGATTGCTTGTCATTTTAATATTGAGCTTAGATAGTTCCTTGTATAGTCTAGATAATAATCCTTTGCAGGATGCATGGCTTCCAAATATTTTCTCCCAGCCTGTTTAACAGAAGGATTTTATTTTGTTAAGTCCAATTATCAACTTGTTTTTTATGGTGTCATGCCACATCTGAGGATTCTTTGTCTAGCCTCAGATCCCAAAGGTTTTCTCTTGGATTTTTTTCTGAGTTTCATGATTTTACATTTTATAATCAAGTCCATCATCCATTTTGAGTTCATTTTTGTGTAAGGTATGAGGTTTAAGTTGAGGTTCATTTTGCTTTTGTCTATTGATGTCCAGTTGATGTCTATTGATATTCCAGCACCATTTGCTGAAAAGGCCATCCTTCTTCCACTGATTTACTGTTGCACCTTTAAAGATCAAAAATCAGCTGGGCAATAATATGGGATTAGTTGAGGTCTCTATCCCTTCCCTCCACCAGTACCACACAGTGTTGGGTTACTGTGGCTCTCTACCAAGTCTTAAAACAGGCAGATTGATTTTTCTCATTTGATTCTTTTTAAGAATTGTTTTAGCCATTTTAATACCTTTGCCTTTACAGAAGAATTTTAGATTAACTCTGTGTCTGCAAAATACAGAGATTTTTGTTAAGAACTGCATTAAACTTGTATCAGCTGGGCAGAATCGACATCTTCATTCTGTTGAGTTTTCAAATCCATGAGCACAGTGTGTCTCTTATTTATTTAGATCTTTGATTTCTTTTATTAGCACTTTGAAGTTTTTGGCATCCAAGTTCTTTACAAGTTTTGTTAGATTTACATGTAAAACTCTTTTTTGAGTAATATTAAATGGTATTGCATTTTTAATTTAGCATTCACTACTCTTCATTGGTAGCATACCAAAAAATACAGTTGATTTTTGAACATTTATTGTATTTATCTAGTATTCAGTGACCTTGCTGACCTTCTTTACAAGTTCTAGTTGTTTGATTATTTTTTCTATTTTTATATTTGTTGGGATTTTCTATGCAATCTCATGTTATCTATACAGTTTTTTTTTTCTTCCTTTTTGTCCTTTATACATTTCTTTCTTTCTTTCTTTTTTTTTTTTTTTTTGCTTGATTGCACTGGCGAGAGAGAACTTCTAGTATTATCTTGAACAGGGGTGGTGAAAGCAGCTATCCTTGCCTTTTCCCATTTTATGGGGAAAGCATTCAGTCTTTCACTTACCATACATTATACACTTACCTATACAGTAATTTGTAGATGTTTTTTTATCAGGTTAAGGAAGTTCCCCTCAATTCCTATTTTTCTGAGTGTTTTCTGAGTGTTTATATCCTGAATGGGTGTTAAATGTAGTCAAATACTTTTAACACATTGATATGGTCATGTAATTTCTTTAGCCTATTAATATGGTGAACTATATTGACCGATGTTTTAATATTGACCAGCTTTACCCCTAGAATAAACCCCATTTGGTCATAGTTTATAATTCCCTTTATATATTGCTAAATTCTATTTGCTAATGTTTGTTAAAGAGTTTTGCATCTATGTTAATGAAAGATATTATTTTCTAGTGATCTTCTTTAGACTGCTCCCGTCTGGTTTTGTTATTAGGATAATGTTGGCTTCATAAGATAATGTAGAAGCATTTCTTTCTCTTCTGTTCACTGGAAGAGGAAGTATACAATTGGGGTTAATTCTTCTTTGGTAGACTTCTCCTAAGAAATCATGTAGGTCAGGAAATTCCTTTTTTGGGAGATTTAAAATTACAAATTCAATTTCCTTAATATTTATGGGGCTAGCCAAATTGTCTATTTCATATTGGGTGAGTTTGTAGTATTAGGTGGTTTTTGAGGAATTGGTCCATTGTGTCTGAGTTGTCAAATTTATGTGTATAGAGTTGTTCATAGTAATCCTTGTTATCCTTTTGATGTTTTCTGGTTTTTAGTAATATCCTTTGTTTTAATTCATGATATTGGTAGTTTGTGGGGTTTGTTTGTTTGTTTGTTTTGCTTTGTCAGTCTTTCTAAGAGATTTGTCCATTTTCCGATCTTTTTAAAGAACGAGATTTTTGTTTGTTTCTTATTTCCTTTATTTTTCTATTTAAAATTTCCCTGGGTTCCGTTCTTTATTATATCCTTTCTTCTGCTTGCTTTGGGTTTATTTTGTTCCTCTTTTCTTCAGTTCTTGAAGTAGGAGCTTAGATTATTACTATTTAGGACTTTTCCTCTTTTCTAAAACAAGAATTTTAGTGCTATAAATTTCCCTCCTTGTGCTGCATTAGCTGTGTCTCACAGATTTTTGATATATTGGTTTTTTGTTTTTCATTTTAATTCAGCTCAGCATGTTTTATTTTATTTTCCTTGAGACTTCCTCTTTCAACCATGTATCACTTAGGACACTTTTGTTTAGTTACAAGTGTTTAGAGTTATCTTTCTGCTATTTATTTCTGGTTTCCTGTGTGTGCGTGTGTGTGTCAGATGTTTGACTCTAGGAATTATTTTCCTTGAATGTGTGCTGCAGGCATTTGAAAAGAGCGTGTATTCTCTTACTGTCAGATGGAGTGTACTGTAAATGTTGATTTAATCCTGTTGGGGGATGATGTTGTTGAGGTTCCTCTCTCCTTGCTGCTTCTCTGCCTGTTTTTCTGTCAACTTTTGAAACAGGGATGTTTAAGTCTCCAAGTATAATTTTGGATTTCTCTGTCTCTCCTTTGGGTTCTACCAGTTTTTGGTTCATATTTGTACCACTATTGTTCGGTGCATCCACATTCAGGACATACTGTATTTTCTTGATAGATTGACCCTTTTACCATTATGAAATATTCATCAATTAGCTATGATATGGTAATTTTGGTATGGTAATATAGCATATAATTTTCTTTGCTATGAAGCCTACTTCATATGCTATTAATATAGCCATTCCGGCTAGCTTTTGATTGATTGCATGATAGATCTTTTTCTATCCTTGTACTTTTAATCTATCTTTATTATTATATTTGAATTGAATTTCCTGTAGACAGTATATAGTTGGGGGGCTCCATGCTTCTTTACTCACTTTGTCAGTTTCTTTTAATTGGTATATTTAATTTAACTATTGATAGGTCTTAACTTGGCAATTTTATTTCTCTTCTCTGTTTGTACTCTTATTTCCCTGTTTTCTTTTACCTGTCTTTCTCTGGGTTACTTAAATATTTTTTAGAATTCCATTTTGAGGGGCACCTGGGTGGCTCAGTGGGTTAAACCTCTGCTTTCGGCTCAGGTCATGATCTCAGCATCCTGGGATCGAGCCCCGCATCGGGCTCTCTGCTCAGCAGGGAGCCTGCTTCCCCCTCTCTCTCTGCCTGCCTCTCTGCCTACTTGTGATCTCTGTCAAAGAAATAAATAAAATCTTTTAAAAAATAAAGAATTCCATTTTGATTTTTGATTCATCTGTAGTGTTTTTGAAATGGTTTGTCTAGATATTACATTATAAGTATGTACACATGTGTGCACATGTGTATGTGTACATGTATGTGATTTATCATGGTCTGTTGGTACCAACATTTCACTAGTTTGAGTGAAGTATAAAAACCTTACTTCTCTTTGCATTCTTTTACCCTCCCCTGTTTATAATACCACTGTCTTAAATATTTCCTCTGTCTACACTTACAACCACATAAGACAGTGTTAGAATTTTTTTCAACTATCAAACATAATTTAGAAAATTCAAGAACTCCAGAGGGGTTATATATTGTATTTACTTGGTCGTCTTTCTTCTCTCCACTTTGCATATCTATATCTCCATGATATGAAGGTACAGAACAGATAAAAAGATATATCTAGGCACCTTACTGACCAATTTTAGTAGCATTAGCCATTTTTAAGTTTATGGTTCTGGATTTTGAATGATGACAGCCACATACTTTGAAAAGAACTGTTTTCTCTTTCTTTCCAATGTTTATACCTCACTTTATTTTCTAGTCACTGCCTTGCCCAAGGTGTAATCTGGAATAGTAATGATGATGATGGGCAAGCATCCCTCTCTTGCTTCTAATTATTCAATGTTGATAGATGGTTTTTTAGGTTTCTATCTATATCCTTTATCAATTTTGATGATATTTATCAGTATCTTTATATTTATCAAAATATCTTCATATTTATCAAAATTGATATTTATCAATATCTTCTCTGAACTTAGCTTATTAAGAATTTTTATTAGGGGGGCGCCTGGGTAGCTCAGTGGGTTAAAGGATTTTTATTAGGAATTGGTGTACAGGTCTAATTAAATACTTTCATTGATTTTATCAAGACAATTGTGTTTTTTTCTCCTCTGATATATTAATGAGTTGAATTATAGTAATAAAATATTTCTAGCATTGAGTCTTCCCTGCATTCATTGGATAAACTTTCCTCCTAGATCGTGTGTTACTTTGTAAAGAAATTACTAATTTTGGTTTTTTATCATATTTAGAATTTTTGCTTATGTATGGATTAGTAAGATTGTGCTTCTGATCCCTGCTGTACATCAAACTGATGACCTCTTTTATTTTTTTATTTTTTTTTAATTTTTTAAAAAAGATTTTATTTATTTATTTAACAGAGAGAGATCACAAGTAGGCAGAGAGGCAGGCAGAGAGAAAGCGGGGGGAAGCAGGCTCCCGCTGAGCAGAGAGCCTGATGTGGGGCTCGATCCCAGGACCCTGGGATCATGACCTGAGCCAAAGACAGAGGCTTTAACCCACTGAACCACCCAGGCCCCCCTGATGACCTCTTTTAGATGGGATATATGTTCTCCACACTGCCTTTGGCCACTCCCTGTGGTCACTATATCAAATTAATATAAAATTTCCTATTACATATTGAATTTCTTACTATTAAATGTCTTGGCTTTAATAGGCATTTTGAGTTATTGAACTCTCATCTACACTTTGCTATTTTAGTGTCACCTTATCCCTTTTTTAATATTTAGGTTATACTAGCTTTATAGAATAAATTGAGAATCTTTACATATTTTCTATGTTCTATAGAAGTCTAACATAGGAATTAATACGTACTTTAAATTTTAAAGGTTGTTAAAACTTAAAAAAGAAGTAGTAAACACATCTGGGCCTGGGACCTGGTTGCTAGGGGTTAGAGGTAGGGGATCTTTGACTACATTTCCAATTTTCTTTTCCAATAGTTACTGATCTTTTCAGTTTTTTGTTTTTTTTTTTTTTTTGTCTCTTGTTGAGTCATTTTAATAGTTCATCTGTTCCTAGAAAATTATTTCTACTTTCAATTTCTTCCAAATTTTTTCAAATTTTTTGGAATTCTTATATATATTCGCTAATAATTTTGATATAAAATCTGTGTGTATAGTTATATTCTCTATTATTTCTAATTTTGTTCTGTTTACCTTTTTTATCAGATGGGTCTCCTTTTAAACACCTTTGGTTTTAATAATCAGATTGACTTGTTTTCTATCATCAGTTCCTGTTTTTATCTTTATTGATTCCCTTTATTGTACTTTATTTAGCTATTTTTTTAATTTACTGACATGATTGTTTAGTGCATTTTCAATCTTTTATTTCCAAATACATTTCAAACTTGGGATTCCCTCTTTGATGCACCCCATAGGTTTTGAGCTGAGTGCTCTCATGATGATTCATTGCTATATACTAATTTCAGCTTTGATTTTCTTTTATAAATTACTCTTGGGTTAGAGTTCCGAGAGACCTGTAGTGTTTATCTTTTGAAGGTTTTACTGAGATTTTATTTCTGGCCAAATACTTGGTCAGATTTTTTAAGTGTTCCTTGGAAATTTAAACATGTTTTCTGTTAGTTGAGAACTGAGTTTAAATACGAAATTCATCTAGTTTGATGATTGTGTATTCAAATCATCTATACTCTTACCTATATTTTTGTCTACTCATCCTGTCAATTTTTGAGGAAGATGTGTGAAAGTTTCCCACTGTGATCATGAATTTAATAGTTTCTTTTTGCATTTCTAACACTTGTTACATAGATCTCTGCTGTGTTGTTCAGTAAAAAAGTTTGTGACTATTACTATCTTCTGGTTTGTATCTCTAATGCATATAAAATATTCCCTTGCTTTTGGCCTTCTATTATACTTCTGTTTGATATTAATACTGAATTTTTTGCTTTTTTGTTATTATTGAAGAATAGTTGACACAATGTTATATTAATTGGTAATGTACAACATAGTGATTCAACAGTGTCTAAGGGTTCCTTTTTCTCCACACCCTCAGCAACACTTGTCATTTCTTGTCTTTTAGGTACTGGCCATTCTGACAGGTGTGCAGTGATGTCTCATTGTGATTTTGGTTTGCGTTTCATTTTGGTAACCCTTACTACGTTTTTCCAGTCATTCTATTTTGTGCCATTTAAAGTTTTTTTAACTAACACACAGCTTAGTTCTACATTATTTCTCATCCAAAATTGTATCTTTTAAAAGAGTTAAACTGCTCATATTTATTATAAATATCTGTATATTTAAAGTCATCCCTGTCATTTATTCTCATTGTCCACTTCACATGCTTCTCATTGTTTCTCTCCCTATCTCCCTTTTCTTTATTGTTAATAACGTTTTTTTGTGTTTTTTTTCCCTTTGGTGCTTTGGAAGTTCCAAATTCTATTCTTCTTTAGTTGTTTAAGGCAGAGCATTTAATTCTCATCAACAGGGAAATATAATTTTAATCCAAATTTATAGCCTCTCCTCTTCTCTACAGGACGAAATCTGTAGCCCATTTTTACATGTTTTTAAATTTCCAGGACTGTCTCTTGCTGTCTGATTGCTCCGTTCTCATAGCAGAGCCTGTTCCTGGGTCATCAGTGTGTCGTTCCAGTGTCAGCCACAGTGCATGAGTGTGTGCATCCACACAGTATGTGTGTGTCTGTTTCTGTACCTTCCATTCTCTGCATTTGGATCTGGCTCAGGTTGTTTTCCTCTTTCTCTGTTGTGCAAACGGTTTCCTCAAAGGTCTCGTGATTTTTGTCTGTTCACATTTTAAATGCAGAAATGTGTGGATGGGTGTTTCCTCAGCAATCAAATGCCTTGGTTTCTACTGTAGATCCCTCCTCCAAAGGAAACGATGGCTGGGAAGCGTGTATCCATTAGTGAATGGCATGATGGGAGATTTACCTTCAGGGTGCCTGCAAAGAAGGTAGCCAGGCCAGCTGGGGCCCCACATGAGGCCCCATAGGGAAGCTTTACCCTGGGGTAGAACCATTTCCCATATCTCACATCTGGGCAGAGTTGTGTTTTTCTTTTCCTCTCCTTTCCCCCAAATCTTGCCTGTTGAGGTACTTGTGGTGTCCTCTGGCTAATATTCTATACTCAGTATCTGAGAGAACAGCCCCTTACCCCATCCTAGACCAATTTCCAGCATTCCTTAGGAGTCACTCCCATAGCAAACCGCATCCAGCCTTCTATATACTGGGGGTAAGATTGGTCTGAATGTGTGGAGACTATCTTATAACTAATTTCCCTCCTAAGTGCCCCAGCAGTTTCCCCTCTTTCCAAATTTGGATTTTTTTCATCTAACCATTGGGAAGACCTCTGCCAAGCCTACTGCTATGCTTGTTTGGAGTGTAGCCTTCACTATTTTCATTTTTTCTATCAACCTACCCCCTCCCCAATCTGAGGCACTGATGGTGCCCTTTCAGTGCTATTAAGGATTAATTTTCCTTCTTGGTGGTAGGAAGAAGACCTAAGTGCCTAGTTTGCCATTGTGAACCACAAGTTTAAAGAAGGTTTAGGATGCCACAAATAGGTAGCAAATATTTTTAATATAAATAATTCCAAAAGAGACATCCCCTTTTCCAGTATGCGAAAGTCAAATAAACAAAATCTAAGGGTGTGAATAGTGTTTTTCTACAACAAGAACGAAGTAGTAAGCCCTACTGCCCAACAGAGGTTGGGTGTTGGGCTGTGTTTGTATTGGCAGCATTGGTCATGTACACTAGCTGCCTTTATTAAAATATAACTATTAGCAAATGAAATTAAACACTTCAGTTGCCTAGTAACTAATCCAATCTAAGTAGGAAGCAAAAATAGCATAGATAAATTTAGAATTTTAGGCCACGTGCCAAGCAAAATATTCTTGCTTGTATCCTTTTGATCATCTGCCATTTGAATGGAAGGAAGAATATTTTAGTATCAAATAGGCAACATTTGTGTTGACCTTGCTTGCTAGAAGTGAATACCCCTTGATGACTAAACATATATGAGAGATAGACAGGCTTCCCAAGGACCTCTAGCCACACCAGACCCCAAAATTGCCAAGGAGGGGCAGAAGCAGGAAGAAGCTCTGATTAACTACCAGGAATTTATTTTTTCTGACTTTGTTAAAAAGCCAAAGGGCATTATGTGATTTAAGCCACATCAGTATATTAGAAGAAAAGTATAAACCATCTGTTTTACCCATTTCCATATGAAACAAAAATATCATTTTTCCTCCCAAAGCAGCTTTTGACCAAGACACAGCAAATTAAGAAACAGTGTAAGATTATGTTGTACATGAAGTACTTACTGGCGTCATATAATAGTAGAGTTTAAAGACATACTATGACAAATAAGTTGACACTAAATGTGATGGCAGTTACTTCAAACTTGACTTTTTCTGCCTCTTCAAAAAAAAAAAAAAAAGACAAAAAACCCACTAACAATTGCCTGTATTTACAGATGATATACCTCAGCATAGAAAGTAAAAAAAAGAAAATGAAAAGTTATTCCTTCCAAAATAAAATAATGTAAAGCTTAAAACAAGAGTTGTAAGAATAGTTCAGTGAAACCCTGTTGGACTCTGGACTCACACTGATTGCTTTGCCACTTCTGTCTCCCTTCTTCTCTCATACACACACACACACACACACATACATATATGCTTACACATTTTCCCCCAAACCATTTGAGAGTTAGTTTACCTTTAAATATTTTAGTTTGTATTTCCTGAGAACATAACCAAATACAGTTATTCAATTCAGGAGATTTAACATTGATATAATAGCATTGTATTGATATACGTATAGTAGAATTGCATTGATACGGGGTCACAATTTGTGCCCTTTGCCTCAGTAATATCCTTTCAAGCAGTTTCTTTTCCTTCCATCCAGGATCCCATCCAGTAGTGCTCACTGTGTCTGGCTGTTAGGTCTCCTTGATCTTCGGTAATCTGAAACAATTCCTCAGCCTAGCTTGTCTTGCCTGGCATTGGCATTTTTTTTTTAAGATTTTTTTTTTTTATTTATTTGACAGACGGAGATGACAAGTAGGCAGAGAGGCAGGCAGAGAGAGAGAGAGGGGGAAGCAGGCTCCCCGCTGAGCAGAGAGCCTGATGTGGGCCTCGATCCCAGGACCCTGAGATCATGACCTGAGCCGAAGGCAGAAGCTTAACCCACTGAGCCACCCAGGCACCCCAAGGCATTGGCATTTTTAAGAGAACAGGGAAGATCCCTCATTTGGGGTGTTTCTGATATTTTGTTATGATTAGAATGACAGACACATCTTCCGATCAATAACTACAATCCTCTTTTGGGTACTCCTTAATAGGATCATTCGATAGCTGATGGCTGGCAGACCCTGCAGCTCGGCCACCCAGGCAGTGTGCACTCTGTCTAGCATCACCACTCAGTACACAGTAGGCCTTTTCTGACACAGTACCCAGGGGCTCTTTCCAAAATAGGTGAGCAGCCATTTCAGCTTAAAACCTATTTTTTCTCATTTTTACATGTTTCAGACATGTAAAAGCTCGTGAAACATAACGTTAGCAAAAACACTGAGGCTATCTAAATGTTCTTCCGCCGCTGATAGTTAGCAAGTTATATTTTTACACTGAAAGGTTGACTGAAATGAAGGTCTGAGAATGAAGAGTGAACATCACTGGCAATGCAGGGACATTTGTCAACAAGACAGGAGCGACGGTAGTCTCCGGCCACGAATTAGCACATAGGCTGCCCATCTTTAGGTCAGGGCTTGCCACACACCCAGGTGATAGGGTTCCGTCCAGAGAAGCTTCTGTGGGAAGTGTGGCACATCTGTGTCAGGGTTAATGTTTATACATGGTTGGATCTGGAGGAAGAAATCATCTAAGAACTGCTTCTTTTTCTTGTCCCTGGCACCGAAGAGGTTTATATGTATCTTCTAGGGCTGCAGCAGCATCCAGGCCCATGGACATGTTATAGATTCTGAAATTCCCACATCTCCTCTCAGCCTCTCTCTCTGCAGTCTTAGCTTAGTGCCCGGCTTCCTTCCTTTCTACCTCTTTTCTTCTCTTCCTCCTCTTCCTGTCCTTATGCAGTTATTCCTGGTCTTCAAAAACGCAGCCCTGGGACATCATCACAGAGCAGTTGTCTCTACACTATGATGCCAGGTCTTGGGGCTTCTAACCATGATATTTAGTGCATCCCTCTGTGCATCCCTATCTTAGCCCTAGTTCTGAACCTAGGTTATCACTTGCTCTTTTTTGGCTTTAATGAAAATCTCCTAAATGGCTTCCTCAAGCCTGCTCTGTGCAAAGCCAGGGATTACTGCAGAGATCAAGGAGAGAGTGGGCAGCTCTGTGAATTTTTGCTTTCCATTCATTCATTTCCTTTCATCCATCCATCCATTCATTCATTCATTCAGCAAGCATGTCTTGAGTCTCTGTTATGTGCCAGGCACTGTTCTTGGAGCTAGAGACACAGAGGTGAACAGCTCAGACCTGAGTCCCTACACACAGAGCTTATGTCCGGTGGAGGGTCAGGCATCATACTAGTAAATAAAGCCCGGGAACATGGAACAAGTGCTGTCATGAGAATCAAACAGGCTAATGGAAAGAGAGTGGGAAATGGTTAGGGTACTCACCCAGCTCTTCCCGAGGGATGTCCTCTCTGACTGTGGGCTGTGGGCCCTAGTGCTTTTCTGCCCAGACTGCCTGCCTGCTCCATCTTACCCCCTTGGGCTGGATCCAAGATCAGTGTGTGGGGAGATGCCAGCAGGGCCCCAGGAGCTCCTGACTGATGATATATAGGAGATGCTAAGTCATTTGGAGTTTCTAGGAGACAAAACAGGGTTGTGTACATCTTACAGGCAGGACTGGGTCAAGGAACTGAGAAGGAGATCATTTGAGAATCTGACCAATTATTTCCTGAAGAAAAAGACTTTTAGTTTGTTCAAGGGGAAGCTAAGAGGCCATTATTTGTTTAACCTAATTTTTCTATGAAAAAGAACCAGGATAGGTATTTGTCTTGCTTATGCTGTCTAGCCATGATGCAACTATACCGTGGAGTTAATTCAGATGATATTCTGTACCTCCTAGCAAGTAATTACCATTCCATTCACATCTGCCCCTATAATTGGACCGTACACAAGTCTGTCTTATGGTATTTATCTTTCATATCAAAGGTAAGAGATTGAAATTGTGGCTGAAAACCAGGTAGGTGTTATTTTTGTCACATCTCATGAAAAAGGTCATGCTTTGGGGCTACTAAGGTGTGAATTTTTTTAAAGCCCATGGGGTTAGCCTGGACTAAGAATTAGAGGCAGGAAGAGCTACATCTGTCCAAGGGCTGGATTGGTAACAAGCCTCCAGGCCAGCACGATGGACTCTTCTCTGGTGTCAGCCTGAGCTGGTCGTGTCACAGATGTAGCTGTGAGCTGTGTTCAAGCGTGTATTAGGGCAAAACACATGGACCCTTCCTCACACCTGCTCTGTGCAAAGCCAGGGGTACTGCAGAGATCAAGGGGGGAGCGGGCAGCTCCATGGATCAGAGATGTTGCTTCCCACTCATTCATTCACCCTTTCATTGCACAAGCATGTCCAGGGTATCTGTGCTTTCATCAAGCCGGACTTTAGCCACTCATTTGGCAATTTGTTGAGGGGCGGGGGAGTGGTGAGAAAGTGTGGGTCCTCTGCCTGTGGTGGCACAGAACAAGCACAGCCAGCCAGGCCACCAGCCCACATGTTTCCACTGAAGGCGGAGGCTTCCCCATTCCCCACAGCGTGAACCTTGGGATTTCTGTGGCCATGCCATGTCATGAGAGCTGCAGGCTGCTGCAGCCCAGGCCAGAACCCCCGAGGACATTCAGGTTGAACTTCAGTTGAAGTTCATTTCTCGGGGAAATGCCAGCTGAGGACACAAAGGGAGGACATGAGGTGCTTCTCTCCTTCCCTGTCCTCTGCTCTCAACTCCTGATTCCAAAGTCCTGGAAATGGCAAAGGCCAATGGAAGGGCTGAAATGACCCCCAGCCAAGGTGGGGGACAACAGAGGCCACCTTAGAGATGCCATGGTCAGCAGACTGTCAAATTTGGAAAGAGAAAGTTCCTCAAGAAGCAGAATCCAGGAATGGCCCAGTGCACAGGTTTAGTCACAGGAACACACGACACAACACACAGAGAGGACTACTCCACCCTACCTGCACTCAAACAGCCACACTTCGCAGCCTTGGGTTTTTAAACAAAGCCAAGCGTCCCTGTGATTCCCTGCTGACCTGGATCTCTCCCCCACCCCCAGCCTCCATCCCGTAGGTCTGCCACCATTTGTCTCTCCTTCTCCTGGATCCCAGCGCCTAACTGGGCCATGTACAGCGTGGTGTGGATCACTCACATTGTGCCTTACCCCAGAGCAGCCACCTAACTAATCCAGAGAGACAAACCCCCCAAAAAAAGAAAGAAGAAAAAAATAAACAGTCTTCCATCTCCGAGAGCCTTATTTTGATTTTTCTGATACAATAAGGAAGTCTCCCAAAACATACAAGTGTAACCCCGAGGATCCAAAGAGAAGGAAGCATGGTGATGGTGAGCACCGTATCAGGGGGGAGAAGCAGTGTCCCTTGGTAATTATGCGCAGCCATTAGCATGGCATCTGCTCTTTGTCAGAAGCCTTTGGTGATGGTCTCTCTGCAGAGAGACAGCTCCTGGGGTCTGCTCTTGGTTAGAAGGCTGCAATGCACCTCCTGAGGGAGATGCCGCCCATGCCCATAGCACCACATGGAAGGCCAGAGCTGCTCGGGTTGTGTTATTGTCGGTCCTCTCAGATGCTGGCACAGAGGCACAGAGTGTTTATCATAATTTTATAGATACGGCTAACAAAAGCTTCCTTCACGAAGGGAAATTAAATGTTAAGGTTTCACGGGTGGTGGAGGCGGGGTGGGTCTGGGAAGCTGCAGAGAGTTGGGAAGGACAGGGGAAGTGTCATTTCCTTTCTTTTAGGAAAGAAAAATATGGGATAAGCCGTAAACATAGCTTCATTCCCAAGCTGGCAATTCTTGCATGTAATCTGTTTTGTCAGGCAAGTCTTCAGTACAGATTAGAATGAAATGCCAAGTAATTTCCACCTCTCGGCCGCTCTTGTCTGTGAACAATGAAGAGTGTTTTGATGCATGTCAGTTAATGGCACTTGTATGCTTACAGATTTAGTCGCAGCAGCAAGGACTAAGGAGTGGGGGATGAGGTTGGGGCTATCGTGTGTGTGTGTGTGTGTGTGTGTGTGTGTGTGTGTGTGTGTGTGTGTAGAGTAGGGACATGGACGAGTGTTCCATAATCCTTTCTGACTGCTTTGGTTCATGACAACCCAAATTGAAAGTGAACCAAAAACAAATCAGGCTGAGATAAGGTAACCCTTTGTTGTTAATGAGGCTCAAAGCATCAAAGATGATTTCCAAGACCTGAGTCTGCTCAGAGGAGGGGGTCTGTGCATTTAGGATGCTTTGTCAGGCAGATTCTATTTCCTTGGAAAGAAAGGGGGCAGCTGCGTTGCTGGGGCCAAGCGTCTGGTTCCTCGGGCATCTTCCCCACAGATCTCAACAGTTGCACCTGAGTCTGTCCCCTTCCTCCTCGGTTTCATCCTGACAGAAGCCAGACATTGCAAAACCCACAGGTCGAGTCACATCATCTCCTTCCGCCACCCACATCACTGCCCTTGCAGCTGTGCATCCTGAACCCCCAGTGTGGGGTGAACTTGAAGAGCAGGAGAGAAACGAGCACCCACAGAATTCTGTCTCCCAAGGATTTAAATAAAGCCTTACTCTTCTCAGGACTGGCATGTGCAGCGGCTTACTTCTCCATCCTGTTCAGTTGGGCCAGGAGGACATGGTTTGCACTTACCCCCTGATTGTTCAGAACAGGAGCTTTCACTGGAAGTTGCAGGCTGATTTTATGGTTGGGTAGGTAACAGTGAACACTTCTGTCTGGCGGTCATGGTGAAGGAAGACATGCTCCATGTCTAGTAGGTTAAATGGGTTTTTCCAAGGAAAAACGCTAGCATAGGCCCATTAACTTGACCTGGGTGCTTACATGTTCTCTGCTTGCTTTTTGAATCACTGGTTACCAAATCTGGTAGCGTCTGGCCCAGTTTTCTCAGAATCGGCAAGGAACTCTTACAGGAATGCTTGGAACATGCAGAAACATTCTCTTCCTGTGACCTGCAGGAGTCCAAAGGGCCAGGAGAATTAAAACAGATGTTTCAGAGTCTACTGTTCTCACCATGAGTCGACAGCGTTTACACCCTGTGCTAATCTGGATCAGTCCCCACGGTGAAACTCTGAGGAGGTCACAGTCCCGTTTTACCCCAGGACACTGAGCCCCATGGCTTTCCCCAGACTGTACAGAGAGAGGAATCAAGCCTCTGGGTCTGTCTGACCCCAGGTCTCAGTTTTCTGCCAAAGCCTTACTTTTAAGAAAGTTTTCCACTATAACTCAGAATTGTGCTTACTTGCTAAAAACAAAATGGTTGGGAAAAGAAGTAGCTCTCATTATGCCTATATACTGGTGCTGAATTGTTCTGGAAGTTGTAACCTTGTTTCCTTTGGGTTAATGTTAAGCACAGTGTCTGCAACCTGACTCTGCTAGACAGAAGATTGTTTTGCCTGTAGGAAGTCTGTACTTTCTCAACTGCATTTCAGAAGCAGCATCAGTGGTTGCATTCTTAGATAATCCAAAAGGTCCATTTTACTGCCAGTTCTGGGCTTTTTAAAACTCAGGTTTAAGGCAGTGTGTCTAAAGCAGGAATAAATGGAATGGCATGATTTGGTCTCCCTTCTGCACCCAGGGAGTTTGGGAAAGCAGTTTAGAGTAGGCAGACTGCCAGCCTTTGAGAACAGGAGGGGCAATGTCTCCTGACAATACTGGGAGGCTGGAGGACTGTGGCCAGGGCCCAGGTTCTCCCCCATGACTGATCCGGAGCCCCTTCTTCCTCCTCCCCTCGCTCCTCTCTGAGATCCAGAGACATGCATTGTTTTCTCATCATCTGGGGAGTGAAAACAGACCTCTCTGTCATCAGGGGCACACATCATTGGGGTGGGGGGGGACACGGGGGTGAGGCCTCGTCTCCATTTCCTCACACATAAACCAGGGGCAATGATACTTCCCTCTCTGGGAGTCTTAGAGGGGTATGCACCTGGACCACCTAGCACAGTCCAGCTTGAGAAAGGGAGCATTCCAGAAACTGCCAGCTCGTCCAGACATCACTATCCCTTCTCAGCAAACCTGAAATCGGTCTGTCTTTGATAACCATTTAAGATCTTGTGACGTTTGGAGGGAGTAGAAAGATGGGAGTATATGGTGCTGGAGGTGAATATCGGGGCCCAGCCTGCAAAGACTGTTTGAGAGGCAATTCTGAAAAGCAGTGCTCTCAGGTCAGAGAACTCTAGGGCATCTCCTCAGACTTTTCCCTCTGGGACCCTTCAGGATCAGAAGGACTCTTTAATTTTAAAAGCAAAATCTCTGGCAAAACACCAAAATAGAACTGAGCACCTCAGTCAGCAAATTGCTTCCTAAGGAATTGTCTCCATGGGTGGAAACACTAATGGTAACTAAGGGAGCAGAGGGAGTTGGGGCCCAGGAGTCCTGCCTCCACCAAGGCCCCACCCCCCATGGGGTGGGCAGAGAGACTTCTGGTCCCCAGGGCACAGGAGTGGGGAGAGCCCAGGAGAGACATTCCTCCAAAAGGATTGCAAGATCTTGCTAAATTGTATTGGTGAAAGCCTGAGAAATGTCCAGAAGTGAATTCTAAGGGTGTTAGACTAAGAAGGAAGAGAGAGATTCTGAATTTATGTGTTAGAGCAAGCAGCTGGAAGTGGCTCTAAAAGATTGCTTTGCTGATTGGCCATAAGTTGGACTCAATGGCTCTACATTCAGCAAGGTTCTAGAACTTTCCTGGCATAATGCAGAAGGAAGGACTGAAAGGCTTAGGAAGCCTGGGAGGTTGGAGTAGATTTATCATGTGTGCCCTGCATACCCACTTCCTCACCGTCCCCAGAGTAGGCTCAGAGGATACTCTGCTAAGGCCTTAAGAAATATGTTAGTGAGGCAGCACCAGCTGCCTTGAAGAGCTCTGTGGGCTGGGCATGCTGGTAGGGTTTCTGGGGTCACTGTGTGGCAGAAGCCAAGGACAGAACTTAACCTCCAGAGACAAGGTCATGGTAACCTAATGGCATCAGAAAATTTTCCTGATATTGCCATCCAGCTCTCCTACCAACATTCATCATATACTGCTTCCTTTTTCCATTATTTTTCTGTGATTTCACTATAGAAACACCTGAACACTGTGTAGCCCGTGTTGGCTGTGAATTGACTAGATGCCTCTACTTGGATCCTTTTTAATTTTTCTTCCTAAAGTTTGATATTGGAGAAAAACACTTCCAAGGACATGATGGGTTCTACCAACAAGTTATCTTTTGGCATAATGAACTCTGAGCCCAGGGGCATTATTTAAAAAGAATGTTCCAAAGCGTACACCACTCCTCCGGGGATCCCCAAGGCAGAGCTCTATAGGACCTCTCTACTCTGGCATTTGGGTTATTTCTGTGATAAGCTGCTGGTGACAATAATGGTGATGGTGATGATGGTGGCTATGACTGTTTATGGAGCCTGTGGATTATCTCTTTTATTCCCTCTGACAGCCAAGGAAGAGAAGTGTTGTGCTGGTCTTTATGTTACAGATGAGGAAACTGTCAGCTAATCATTGACACTCTGTCTCACTGACCCTTACCTTTTACCCTTCCATCCCACCACAGGTACCACACAGGCTCTCTGTGGGAGTCCCCTCTGAACTCCAGCCACACTACCCTCTACTAGAAGAGTACTAGGTGGTCAGACCCTCAGAAGCAACCACAAAAGATGGGCAGTGTTTTACAGTTAACTATGCTGAGACTTTGGTGGGGGGAGGGTGGATTTAATAAATAGCAAAACCTCATGTGGATATATTGTCTTGTTCAGTTACAATAATCTGGTTCCCTGTTCTGTGGGATGCAGCTGAGGCTTGGGTTAGATGAGTGAGTGTCTCAGGGTCATTTAGGGGTGAGTGATGGTGACTCTTACTTTCTGATTCCAGGACTCCCCTGGAAGAAGCAAGATCATAATCTCATTATACCTCCATAAGCTGCCCATGGCCCTATTAACAAGTAATTCACACTGGAAGAGGCAAAAGAAGTGGTGTTTTGAAATGTCTGCCAGTGCTCTGGGTGTTACTATCCTTCTGGCCTGCTCAACTGAACTTCCTGGCCATTCAGTCTGAGTCAGTGTTGTGGAAAAGCTGCCTCGTTCTTCATAACCGTTTCTTTGCTGCTCTGAACTCATTGTGGGAGTAAAGAAAATAAAAAGGATTAACTATAAAGCTAGCCCCTAGCAAATTTTTATAAGGATTAATAGACTGCTCCCCAGAACAGTTTGCTTTAAGACCCACTGCCTCAGTTACCCCATCTACAAAATAGGGACAACACTGAACCTTTTTGGAACCTCTTGAGGACAAGGGGAATGAAAGTCAAGTGTATCCTCAAATGAGAAGACAAGCTCTGCAGAAGGTCTTCTCTTTCTAGCCCTTTCTTCTCAGGTTCCTTTGAAAGCCCCCCGACTTCCCCCACACTTCTCCTGAGCCCCCAGGTCTGTAGCTGTTGCGTCTGAGAGTGAGAGGACAAAGGAATAACATCAGCAAAGTTGTGGGCTTGTTGCTTTGTCTAAAGAGTATTGTATTGCCATCCTACCTGGGTTTTGTTTTATTTTCTTTCTAAGAATGAGGAATGGGGTGAGGGGAGGGTGGAAGGAACAGAGCACCTGGACCCTGAAACAGGAAACTCTTCATCCTCTTGCCATTGTGCTTAAAAGACCCATGAAAGCATATCTCTAGAAGCATTGCATGAAGCAAGAGTTAAAAGGCACTTAAAGGTTCTGTGATAATGTTAGCTATGCCAGTCAGTATGTCTTAAAAAATACACAAGTGCAGGAGAGACTTCCCCACTGATCATGCCCACCACCCCTCCCAAATCTTTTCAGCCCAGACTTAAAACAGCAGGTTAGCCATGAGGTAGGCCTTCTTTGGTGTAAAGAAAGCAAGCCCCCATGAAGTTCAGCTGAGTCCTAATCCTGCTTTTGCTGAGCCTGATGTTGAGTGACTATGAGGGTGACCAGTTTTTGTAGAATGAAGGAGGCTGGACATCCTATCTTGTGTCCAGAACAAGGATGGAGATGCTCAGCGGTACCTACAGGTGGGTAGGGTTTTGGTTTGTGCCTTGGGACAAGGTGTTTTTACCTTATGACAAGTTGGCTGCAACCTGGCCATGGGCAAGACACATGATGTCTGATTTGAGTCTCAAGAGTATTGTTATTCCCATGTTAGCAGGAAGGAAACTGAGGCACAGGGTGACCTGAAGCATGTGGACATATTATAAGGCTATTGAATGCAGCAAAGTCAAAGTCAAATGGGGCCACAGCTGTGAGGATGTGGCTTCCCAGCCATGCTGATGTCCACTTTCCACTGCGTCGACAGCCATGAGGAATGGGTCCTCAATCTTTCCATGTCATGGATGGACCTCTTCTCATGATGCTGTCTTTAAATCCTTATATTAAGGTACCTAGGATCTTAAAGGAGCTTAATTTGAAGTCTCATGGATATTCTATTTCATCTATAAATAATTACACAAAGAATTTTTTTAAAATAGTGTTACTAAGGAAGTTGCATGGACCCCCCTGATTTCTACCCTCTGCCTTGGTCCATCCCACCTTCCTGTTCCACTGAAAAACCCCTACCCCCAGCAGGTGAGCCCATTCATTTGCCACCAGGACTCATAGGCATTTTTGAGGTGTGGTGCAAAGGGCCAGGGTCCCAGAGGAATTCACTAGCTCCAGCTGAACTTGGGCTCCTTTAGGAGCTAACAGAGGTGGGTCCTTGAGCTACTCCAATAATGACATTGTGCAAAAGTCATGTCAGTGATGAGCTTGGCCTAGAGTCTAGGCAACTGCTCCCAGCCCCCAGAAACTGTCAGAAAGATTCAGACTTGTAATGTGTCCTTCTGTTTTGCTAGTGATCTCTAAATAATGGCCGGGTGATCTCCTAACAGACTGTGAATGTGGCATTTCAGTGAGCCATCACAGGTGGGCAAGCCCAGGTGTGAGTGTGTGCACCAATATTTCCCCCAGCTCAGGGCTGCGAGTGCAGAGGAGTAGTGACTCATCATTCTCAGAAGCCTATTCTTGTTATCTTTTATGGAGTGTTTTCTGTTGTTGTAGAGGTAGCTCATTCTGTTCTATAGAATCTCCCCTCGCTCCTGTGTTAAACCACATTTCATTGAAACATTTTCTTCCTCTAAGACTACATTAGTTGTTGCATTTTATAAGGGATCATTTTGGGAGAAGTCCTGGAAAGAAGAGAATGCAAACCTGGTGTGATAGAGGCCAGCTACTGTGGGAAGGAGCAGGACTTCCAAAAAAAAAAAAAAAGAAAGAAAGAAAAGAAAATCAGGTCTGTGCTGAGAACCAGAACTGCCAGCAAGGCCTTTGAAGTCTCAGTGCCAGTCAAAGTTTTTAAACAACAACTTCTCTTCTTCCCTGAGAAAAGCTGCTCTGTCAAGCTTCTCCAATATATATTTTATCTGACAAGAGAAATTTTGTCCTCTGCAATGGACATGCCAGGAGTCAAGACGGGAGGGGCACCCAAAGCAGAGAACAGCCCACCTGACCCGGGTGGCAGAGCTGGCCCTCAGCCACTGCTGTCTGGGCAGTGGATGCTCAGGCATGGTGGGAGGGCTTCTTCCCAGTCCTGGGCCGGCAGCAGGGGCCAGAGGAGAGGTCAGCAACCCTGTGGATGCCTCAGCTCTGGTCACTGGGCGATGGAGCTTTGTGCTCGAGAGAAAATGGAGACAGGACTAGCTTGTTCATTTATTAATAGGCGTTTGTCACACACCAGGTTAGGAAATAATCCCCCTATTGTCATTATGTCTTAATCCTCCTCTTGTCAATATGTTTTCTGAAGCTTGCAGGGGAGGGAGGCGCTTTTCAGAGAGAAATGCGCATGGGCTTCTCTTTATACAATGGGGCATGGCCCTAAAACAGAATGTGTTTCAAATGTGTTATTTAAAGTATTGGAGGAAGCTTCCCTTTTCAGTGGAGTTCTAGATCTCTTGAAGAAGTCACTCCTTCCAGTTTTTTTTGTATCAATAAAGTCTTCTGTGTATTGGGTTTCTTTAAAGCCAGTTTTTTTCTGTATTTTGCTTGGATCCTAAAATATTAATAAGCAGCATCATTTAGGAAAGGCAAGCAGCTGATAACCCTTTGGAAGGTCTTAGTGCCTCAAGGAAGTCTTACCCATGTCTGATAAATTCATGTGGGACTTCACCCCCCTGGACCATTCCCTCCCACACCCCTCTGAGACAAGCCTAGTCACTGAGATGACCCCAGTTTTAAAAAAATGCAACAGCCTTCAAGCATGGTCAAACTCAATGAAGAATTACAAAAGCAGAGTCCTGAGAGCAAAGTCAGAAACAGGCCTCTTTTAGTTGTCTGATTGTCAGTTAAATCTTCTAGAGTAGAAAAACCTTAGCACTTTCTATCCCTCTACCGAGACCTGAATGCTGGGTACTTTCTAGAACTACTGAAGGACTGGAGGTAGCCAACTTTCATTTAGCTAAAAAGAACCAGGGGGAAAGAAAACAAACCCACAACTAAGACACCAAAGTCAGCATAGAAAAGAAGAAATCCATGATGCTAGGTAGCATCATGAATCATGAATCTTCTGGCAGTGAATCAACCACTAAAAAGAGCTTCCTGCAGCACACACACAGAGCAGCCTTCTCAAAGGCAGTCGTGTGCTTATTATTCTGTTCCCAGCCTTTATCCCCCCTTCACCCCACCCCATCCCAAGACTGCATTCCAATACAGCAATTTAGTGCAAGGAGGAGCTTGGCCTCTGTGAGATTAATCACCAACAGGGGCTACAAACGTCTGGCTGGGATGTGTGATTGATCCTGCTGGAGGAAATGCAATGGGAAGCTAATGTTGCCTGCTACTCAGTAAGCAAAGTTCAGAGATGTTTGCATTCTGCTAGGTAAGCATGACTTTCTCAAGACCCAAGCTACACGGACTGCCCACTCAGCAGGAATTCTTGCCAAGGCAACACACAGTTTTGCCTCAGTGGACTTGCCTTAGCCATGGAGGCCAGAGAGTCAGAGCTGCTCGTTTTGCAAATAGCATGATTCCATCATGTGTTAATTACACAAAGTATCACAAACTCATTCTATTCAAGAGATTGGCAAGTGAAAACTGGATTAAGATCTGTGCAGTAGACTTGTGGTATATCAGATTTTTCTAATCACTGGAGGGTGCCAGATGCTAGAATTTCCTAGTTTTTGCAGAAAAAGAGTCGGGGTTTTATAGGGATTTGTGTCACATTCTCCCTTCCCCACCCCACTCCCCTTCAACCTCAAGTATAGGATTTACAAACAATTAAAAGGAAAAGGAAAATACTGCGTTTGGCATAGCTGTAACTTCGAACAGATACATGCTAAAGAGAGTTGGTCATTCAAGAGGTCTACCTTGACTCAGATGCCAGCAGAACGAAATGTAATTTGCCCATGTATCATGCCGGCGTATATTGTAGCCTAGGGGCCTGTAGAGCCAGGAACTCTGGGCTCAAACCATGGCTATGTGGCCACTTCCCAGCTACAGCTTTGAGTAAGTTAGTTGCCATTTCCAAGCCTCCATCTTACTTATTTTTTTAAAATAATTTAGTACTTTTATTTCTCCATTTTCTTAAAGTGGGAAATTGGGAAAATAGTACATCTCACCTCAATCAGAATTCAACTAGATAATGAACGTGAACCATCAAGCCTGGCAATGAGTACATAGTTAAGTCCTCCACTCATGATTGGACTTAATTTATTAGAAGACCCAAAGGGATCTAGGAGAAATGAAGGCACCCAGGTTGGTGCCTGGGATGCCAAGGGAGGCATATGGCACTTCCCAGTAGCAAAATAGTCTTCTTGCATCAAGAGCAAAATCCTATCTTGAGACTTCCAGTGCCAAACATGTCTAATCCTCTGTCCTCAAGATTATCATAAAAGGGTCTTAAGTGCTCACCTCAGAATGCACACTCAGCTTTGTCCAAGCAATTTGAAAGCTGCACCATCACTCAAAAACCATTCATTCCCATACATGGCGTGGTCCACACACATAACTGCACCTTCCCCACTCACTACAACATACACATCCGTCCATCACTTTAAATTGCAGCGTAGTTATCTAACCAGTAACTTCTGGATGTTAAGACTATTTCTCCTTTTTTGTTTTTTGTTTTTTGTTTGCTATCAGTATCTCTGCAGTTAACATTCTTAAACAAATATGCAAATTCTTAAATTTGCATACTTTTTCTTAGAATAAAGTCCTACGAGGGGTATTGTCAAGTCAATTATACTTGTTTTAAGGACTTTTGTTTCATTTTGCTAAATTATTTTCAAGAAGGAGGGCAATTAACACTCTACAAACAAAAAGTGAAAAAGCCAGTCTCCTCATATGCACGTCAACTGGACTTAATAAATTTTTAATCTTTCAGTAGCATTTGAACACCCTAGAGCAGTTGAATTTGGATCATTAGATAAAGCAAAACACCTGAGGATATTTCTGTATTTTCTATAATGACCTTGAACTATTTAGGGGAATTCTTTTTTTGCTCTCTCTCCCCTCCTCCCTTCTTGCCTTTCTGCCTGTCTGCCTGCCTTTCCTTTTGAATCATAGCTGCACTGACATATTTTTCATAAAGTTGAGTAAGAAATTCAAACAACACTACTGAGAATAACTAGTGCTGTTTTAGAAAGTTAAACATTCACAAGTCTCTGAACCAGGCATCCACGCTGGAAATGCCTGCACAAGAGCAGGAGACTACCCAAGAGTGTACACAGCAGCCTTAGTCGCCAAGCTAAGGAACTGACCTTACTATACATCTTCAGGAAAATGGATGTGTAAACAGTGCCATATTCCCACAGTGGACTGTCATGTGGCAGGGAAATGCATGGGAAATGGCTGAACCACCACTAAATGCAACCACGTGGATGAATCTTGGAAACAACTTTGAATGAAAATAGCAAGTTGCAGAACATTAAGTCCAGTATGATACAATTTGTATAAAGCTCAGAAGCAAACAAACTTAAATAACATATTGCTTAGGGGGACATACATATGGGATAAAAGCATTTTTTCATCAGATAAATTAAAAACTAAAGAAAGGAGTGCCTGGGTGGCTCAGTCTGTTTAGCGGCTGCCTTAAGCTCAGGTCATGATCCCAGGGTCCTGGGATGGAGCCCTGCATCTGGCTCTCTGCTCAGCAGGGAGTCTGCTTCTCCCTCTCCTCCCTCTGCCTCTGCCAGCCACTCTGCCTGCTTGTGCTCTCTTTCTGTCAAATAAATAAATAAAATAAAATAAAACACATACACACACACACTAAAGAAGCCCACTTAGAAGTCTCAGCAGGGCTTGGACTAGAGGTCGAAGCTCACACTGATGCAGCAGGGACTCGGTGGGGCCGAGGGCATTTCGGGGAAGAAATGATTCAGGTTAGTGTATGATTTAACAGCAATGAGTAGGGCTTCATGCTCTGTGCTCATGTTGAGCAGCATGCCAGCTGCCTTACCCCCTGCATTTGCACATATCCCTCACAATCACCCAGCAACGTAGAACCAGGGCTCCTGTTTCTAATGTCAGGACTGTGAGAGTCTTAAAGCTTGAGTACCTTGTTCAGGGTCAGGTGGAAGCAGAGCCAGGACTCAGTCCCCAGGAATCTCGCCAGAGACTGCTGGTTACCCTGGTTACCCTGGAATGCCTCTTCACACCCACAGCTGCCAGGGTTAGTTAACACATAGACCAGTGGTAGGAACGCTAGAAAGTTCTCCTTATAGCCAGATTTCTGTAATTAGCAGACGAGAAAGTGGAATGTATATCTGAAGACCCTAAAAGACATCCCCAGGTGGAATTCTACCACGTACTTTGCGTATGTGCTATAGTAAACTGTGAATGACAGTGAGTTTTGACAAATTCCACAATCTATGCTACGATTAATTTGTATCTACCCAGTGCCTATTCTGTGTGTGTGTGCCAGCTTCATGCCGAGTGATTAACAAGTATTAACAAGTATTAAGCCGAATTCATAAGTATTAATTCATTGGGCACTGTGGTTATGCCCATTTTACAGATGAGGAAAGTGAGTCCAGATAGGTAAAGCAATTTGCCTTAGCTGTTGCAGAGGTAGAAAATGGTCCAGCTGGGATTTGAGCCTGGAGGAGCAGGACCCTCTGGGGCCTGGAGGTGCTTTCCCCATGTCGGGTGCATGCTGGACAAAGGTGCTTGCAGGAAGGGGTATACCTCTTCTAATAATTCATGTTAATGATCCCAGTAAGCTGTAAAGAGGTTGGCATCAAAAATAATGGGTGATATGTATTTGCTCCATTCAGCCATCTTCAGGCCTTGGAGAGCCTAGGAAAAAAGACATGCGTAGCAGATTTTTCTTTTTAACCCTTCCCATTATCCTGTTCAGCTGGCAGCTGGGTGAGGCCACTGGAAAGAGCCTGGAGGCCCACTGAGAGCCTTGACATTCTTGTCTGAATGACATTGGCAATGGCAGCTGTCCAAACACTGTGGTTGACTTTCAAACCATTTAATTGAAACCATATTTTAAAATGTTTAAAAAGGAAGAAGAAGAAGAAGAAGAAGAGGAAGAGGAAGGGGTGGATGCCAGAATAGGAGAAAGATCTTGGCAAAAAAAATCTCATCTGCACTTTTTCCACCAGTGGATTGACCAGACAGGGACACAAAGCTGATACAACAGGATTAGCAAAATTGCATTGTTGGACATAGGCACAGCGTGACATGTGCTACAGCAAAGGCATTTGGCAGGATTAACCTGCCAAGGATAAAGATGTAGCAGACAAGGGGCTGAATTAATGGACTGGCATGACGGAAGCGGGGAAATCTATTTGCATGCAGTATTAACTGTGCTAATAAACTCTGGGCTGTGCACAGCAGGCCAGGCAGTCCCCGAACCAGGGGTTTTATTTTGAAGCCCACCTGGAAGGCATCAGCCAAGATGGGCTAAAGAAAGCCGAATTCACAGCAAACACAAGTTTGGGTTTATTTTTGTCATCATCATAGAGTAGACATGCTGTCTTAAATGCCTGTAACGGTGTTTGTGACTACTGACTGTGCCAGATGATCCTAATTCCTCAGAGCTTTGGTGCCAAGGGTCCTCCATTTAGAGGGTTATTGTCTATGAAAAAGCAAGGGAGAGATGTAAGTGCAGCATACTATAGAAAGTACCCCCCTGGAGTGGGTTGTTTTGCCTGATTCTTGTGTTCTGATTCCCTGAACATCAGGATGGGAACACGGTGAGCAAATGAAAACACCCCGGATGCAAAATTTGAGGAGCTCACGGCCCGCATCTGAGAGCAGGGAACTCCTTGCTCCCCTCATGCTGGCCCTTCCCAGCTGAAAGTGACCACAGGAACAACATAAGATACACCTACTCAAATCATGGGTGCACCTAAGTACACTTAACATGGACATCGATGCACAGCTGGTTATGGAGGTGAGGAGGGGTCCAGTAATGCTTGTGTTGTCCACCAGGTTACTGCTGTGAGTAAGTGGGGACCTCTGCTCCTTGAGGGGCAAGAAAGCAAGATCTTGCCCACCAACTCCACTGTGTCGCTGGTGGGGGCTGCTTGAGGATGCTAACTCTCTGATATCCAGCTGACACACTCCTGCTCCTGACCCGAGGAAGCCCCCCAGGCCTACCACATCCTATATATATGGGAATGCTGGTGCTGGACGCCAATAGCACCTCCCACGTGGGTGAGATTTAATTTGCCTCTGAAGATGCTGAAGCTGTATCAGATTCCCAAACAGAGCCCTGGATTTAAAGCAGGCATCCCGGGACGCCTGGGTGGCTCAGTTGGTTAAGCAGCTGCCTTTGGCTCAGGTCATGATTCCCAGCATCCTGGGATCGAGTCCCACATTGGGCTCCTTGCTTGGCAGGGAGCCTGCTTCTCCCTCTGCCTCTGCCTGCCTCTCTGTCTGCCTGTGCTCACTCTCTCTCTCTCTCTCTCTCTCTAACAACTAAATAAATAAAAAAATAAATAAATAAAAATAAAGCAGTCATCCCCAAATCTGGTTTATGGGAGTCCCTGGGGTGGAGGGTGGATACCTGAGCTTCAGTCCCAAACTGGCGGAAACAGGATCTGGAGTGGGGGTGGGACCCCGCACCAGCCGGGAGGGGGGGGGCGGGGGGGGCTGGTGTCCAAGGCTGAATGGGTCTGTTGACCCTTGTTCAACGAGGGGAGGTTGTTAGGAGGAACCGCCTGCATTTCTGTTTCTGTCATCTTTTTCCAGAAGTCACAGGCAGAAAAACAGTTCATTGATTTGAGACCTCTGATGTTAGAAAGCTAGATAAATGCCATGTGCTTGGGATTGCCAACACAAGCGGTCATTATGTGACTAAAACCAAAACAAAACAGAATTAGCTGCTTGACCCTACCAAGTGTGTAGTGAAGGACTGAGAGCAGCAGGCCAGCATAGAAGATAATGAGATAAAAGGCTTTGGTTACAACTGGCGCAGAATTTTGGAACACCAGAAATCTTACATTCTCTTAACATGCCCCTGGGGTCTTCAGGAATGCAGAAGCAGGTAAGAAGTCCCTGTGGTGGGAGAGGACTGGGTGCCCTCCAGCAGGGTTATTCCACAGAGCTGAATGACACTCAGAGCCCCCAGCCCTGGGGCAGGTGGGGGTTCACATGCCGTGTTAGACATCTCAGTCAGCCCAGGGAAAGGGGTACCTTCTCGAGCTCACAAAAGCCTCCATCCAATTGTTTACATTTCAGAAGGCACCATATGGTCTAGCCCTGTGTTCCAAGGTCTGAAAGAAAGGGAGTGCAGCTTAGTCCTCAGAAAGAGGAGGTAATGGTGGACAAGTATGGGGACTGAGACACCAGGACCTGTGGGATTTCACAGGGAATTTGAATTTTACTCTGGGTGTGATGGGAATGGAAGAAGGGTTTGAAGTAGCAGAGTGACATGCTGTGATTCATATTTTTTTTTGAAGATTTTTAAAATTTATTTATTTGACAGACAGAGATCACAAGTAGGCAGAGAGGCAGGCAGAGAGAGAGGAGGAAGCAGGCTCCCTGCTGAGCAGAGAGCCCGATGTGGGACTTGATCCCAGGACCCTGGGTTCATGACTTGAGCTGAAGGCAGAGGCTTAACCCACTGAGCCACCCAGGCGCCCCTGTGATTCATATTTTAAAAGGATCTCTCAGGCTGCGGAGTGAAGAGTGACTCAGAGAAGGACAAGTTGGATGCATATTGTGTGTCCTGGTGAGAGGGTAGGGGTCTGCTGGGGGTGCAGGGTGGGCATGAAGATGAAGAAATGTAATTCAATGGCAAAATATTGGGATTTCTGGACACCTGGGATTCATAGGGAACAGGAAGGACAAATCATTACCCATTGGTGTCCACAGCTTCCCAGCTTTGCAGAACTTCCTCTCTGAGTGAGATCTCATCGAAGCTGAGAGCCCTTGTGTTCCAGGTGCTGTGCGGTACCCAGCTACCAGGTGACTCCACGGTGGCCTCTGCCCTTGGGATTGCTGTCTCCTAAGACTGAAGCCCGGATCAGAAATGGACACAAAAGGTACAAAAGTCGTAAATGCCAGCCCAAGAGCTCAGGCTGAGCAAGGGTCCAGGAGGACCTTCTTGAGGACTGAACCGTGAGCCCATGTGCAGGAAGAGGAATGTGCTAGGTAGAAAGAGTCAGGGGCATTCACATGTGGTGTATATTGTGGGCATTCCTGCTCCATAAGGGGTGGGGGTGGGCAGGTAGGGCAGGTGGGGAAGTGAGGAGCCCAGGGACTTGAGACTCTATCCTGGGCACAAAATGAGCCCTTGGAGAAGTTAAGTTACATTAGACTGACTCCCTGGAAGAATCCCTCTGATTCCCCGTGTATCAGCATGGGGTCAGCCTGGAGGCAGGGAGCTGAATTAGGAGTTCCAGCAGTCAGTCTCCTAACATAAAAATCATTCATTACAAAATAGTGCTGTGTATGCCCCTAAGATTCTTAGTGCCATTTCAATTTGAGGAATTCATGTAACTGCTTGGAAAAGAGTCATTGGAACACAAGAGTCTCAGTTTAAATCATACATTCACCCAACCAGTATTTATCCCGGTATCCCTCATGTAGCCAGTGCTGGGGACCCAGTGGCAAGCTTCGAACTGCATGGAAGAGACGTCTTGTATGCTGTATAACAAGTGGCTTGAAGGAAAAATATCAGATGCCCGGGGAGCATGTCATGGAGGACTCTAGTCTGGTCTGGGAGATGGGAGTCAGTGCAGGAAGTGACTTTGGAGTTGAAGTCTGAAGGAGGAGTTGGTATTAAACTGGAAAATACAGAGACAGGGTCCAGATGAAGGAAGAGGCTTGTGCAAAGGCCTGGTGGTGGGAAAGAATATGGCACATCTGAGAAATTAGAAGAGCACAGAGAGGGAGGAAGAGGGAAGCAAAGAATAAGGGGAAAGGAAGAGGTCCAGACTGCCCTTGCACGGGGCCAGCTTCTTGTCTGTGCCAGTTTCAGCTGGCACCAATACAACCTTCCCACGCACAGTCTTAGCCAATAAAGCACATTAACTTTGCCAAAGTCTCTGGCCACTGAGCAGTTGCAGTTAATAGTCCTCCTGCTTTATTTTACAAGGAGCAAATCTCACTTTCTAGAACTTGCTCATTTTCAGAGTAGGTGATTGTTAGTCCTCAAGATAATCTACTGGACAGTCCAGCACCACTGGAAAGAAAAATTTTAAAACCTGCCTCTACCCAAAGCTCAGAAAGCCAGCCATATAACTCAGCACCCAGAATGATCGAATATACATGTATATCAAGCATTTGCTGTATGTAAGGTTTTCTAACCTTATTACATTGTTTTACAGATACTAAAACTGAGGCCAGAAAGTTCTGCCACTGGCCCTATGAACACAGAAGGGACAGAGTCTGAAAGCACACCCTGGGGTCTGGCACAGGGAACCTACATGTGGTAGGCACCTCAGCTTAGCAGTGCTGTGGACCACAGAGGCCCCAGTGTAGACATTATGGCCTAATATACCAGCAGGGATTCTTTGGGTATAGATGTAAGAATCTAAGGCCATGGTGATTTACATGGCTGTTATGGTTGATCAGTTACTCAAACTTTCTGCCTTCCCCAGTTCTGACAAGAAGTTTGGTGGAGGGGCGCCTGGGTGGCTCAGTGGGTTAAAGCCTCTGCCTTCGGCTCAGGTCATGATCCCAGGGTCCTGGGATCGAGCCCCACATCAGGCTCTCTGCTTGGCGAGGAGCCTGCTTCCCCCCCTCTCTCTGCCTGCCTCTCTGCCTACTTGTGATCTCTGTCTGTCAAATAAATAAATAAAATATTAAAAAAAAAAAAAGAAGTTTGGTGGAACCCTGTGCCACATCCAGTGGTAGGAACTTGCCAAATTTGCATCCCTAAAATAAAGCAGGTTCCAAGATAGATGGCAGAAAGTGGAAAATATGTTTCTTGTTTGGGTAGCTAAGAACCATGCAGCAGGCAGGAGCCATTTTTGGCCAAAGAAGTTGTTCATTTAAAAGTGTTTATCGACACCTGGAAATAGGGATTCACCTTCAAATGCCATTTGCATTTCAGTTTATATTACAGAATTTCACAATGGTGATAAAACCCAGGCAAATAACAAAATGAGAGTTCCAAAGTCATTTTAGTGCTCAGACACTCCGTATCTGCCCATATCTGAGCCTGAGGGACAGAGAGCCTGGCAGGTCACCTGCTGATGGGAAGGCAGAGCACAGTGATGGCTAATGGTTTTCACGTTGACCACCAGAGCTTTTCAGTCAGCCTTGGCTTTTGTTTGTTTGCATGACAGCTCCAGATCCTCAGTGATCACCCTTTGTGCTTGAATGTGTTTCCACCCTGTGGAGGATGAGTCGAGAAGTATGCTCCATCCTTGGAGGATTCCATTCGGACTCTGGTTATCCTCAGTGGATGTGGGAACTATTCTGTGCAGCCTTCAGGGTCTGGGACAGACAGATTGACAGGGAGGAGGTAGGAAGTCTTGGCAGAGTTACTACTCAGAGCACGAAGTGAGAATGGTTTCTGGTTTCTGTGTTGGGCAGTGCAGTAGTGGGAATAGTGGGAGTCCCTGCATTCCTACATTTCATGGAGGAAAACTCTTTATAGCGAACTTCAGCCTTTAACCTTACAAATGTTTGGTTATCGTTCCAACTTCCAGGGCAGAGATATGCAAGCTAGGGAGTGGGGGGTGTTTCCCTTTGAGGATCTGTGCAGGGCAGTGGAGCCCCTTCCCAGAAATGCACCAGTGCACAGATCACCTTGGGTCCAGGGGCCCGGGCTCCTTGTAGCCACTGGTACTACCATGACTCTGGGGGATGGGAAGGCTGGCAACAGACATGACAAACAAACGTCTGTGGCAGAAGGACAGAAGGGGAAGGACATGTTGACTCTGCATGCGTTCAGTTCTAACCCACGGCTGCCTCTGTCCCTTCTCCACACACCAGCAGCAGCACTGAGGAGGTGACCCGCATGACCGACAGCCACCCCAGAGACCTCCAGGCATGGTGTGGTGGGGCAGCTGGTGTTGTGAATCAGGCCGTTGCCAATGAGAGAACGGCTACTTCACAACACCAGGGTCGCACCTCACCACGGGCACCGGCTACCACCCAGACTCCACAGCGGCTTGTCTCAGGGACTCGTCCAAGCCCTCCAGAACCCCAGCATGCCTGCAGCTGTGGCTCCTCCTACGTGTGCTGTGGACTCCGCCACCCAGGTGCCTGGGTCTGTGTGTCCCCCAGCACAGACAGCTCCGCTCAGAAAGGAAAACCACTCCCAGCAGCACTGGCATCCACAGAGGAAGTGGTGCTGCAGGCTTCCCACTGTGAAATGGGGGCTCAGCCCCTCAGAAGGATTAAGTGCCGCTGAACTGAACATTTTCTTCTAGGTGATAGGAACATATGGGGTGAACTTGGGTCTTGGTTTTGAGATGTGGTGGTGGGAGCTTTGAAAGGGGCAAGGCAGTGGGAAGGGAAGCCCTAGTCATGGAGGGTGGCCTCAGGGGACACTGCTGGAGAAACAAAGGTCTTTGGTAGCAACACAGGGAGCACATCTATTTCCTAGGTGGTCCCAGGTTCCCTGGAGAGTAAATGCCTTTCCTTGAGTAGGAGAGTGCTGCCCACAGCTCTGGGTCAGGCGTGTGTTCCCAGCTTGGCTGGAGTTGTCTGACACTCTCATCTTGGGAACATGGCCTGTCACCTGCGCTGACAGGTGCGCTTTCTTTACATGGGGCCTCACAGTCAGGGACCTGAAAGAGCTGGAAATGAACAGAGGTCTCCAGAGCTCATGTCTTTTTATACCTGACTTAAATCTTACACATGACACCGTATTTCAGAGCCAAGCGGGGAGTTTAGAGATAGAGTGCTGTGTTGGCCAGTGTCCTTTCTGAAGCACTAAGGAAAAGGAGGAGGTCTACCTCTGGCTCACTGTCACAGCCAGAGGTAGACCGGAGCCCTCTGATTAATCCAGGCTCTGGGTACCCTCAGTGCTGTACCACCATCCTGTAGGAAGCAGAGGGATGGACAAAAACAAGCCTTGTGAAACACTGCACAGAACAAGGTTACCTGGAGCCTGGTTAAGCCTGGAGTTAAGCAGAACAGACCTGCGTGTCTGTCCCCTTGGAGTTCCAGGACGTCTGCCCCTTACCCATCCCTAAATCTCTGTGGCATCTCTAAAATTTGTAGTAAGTTATGCTTGGGACAAGTATCTTAGGGTTAAGAGCTCCAGTTTTTTAGAAAGGTCTTCCTGCTTTCTCCTTAAAGCAGATAAACTGCATGTCTCTGAGAATCCATCTACTTACCGCTTCCCCTACCATCAGTGGAGTCCAAGCTGGGACACCTGGGTGGCCCAGTTGGCCAAGTGTCTGTCTGCCTTTGGCTCACTCAGGTCATGATCCCAGGGTGTTGGAATCGAGTCCCACATGGGGCTCCCTGCTTTTCAGGGAGTCAGCTTTTCCCTCTTCCCCTACCCCCTCATTCTCTCAATCTCTCTCAAATAATTAAAATCTTTTTTTTTTAAGATTGCATTTATTTATTTGACAGACAGAGATCACAAGTAGGCAGAGAGAGAGGAGGAAGCAGGCTCCCTGCTGAGCAGAGAGCCAGATGCAGGACTCGATCTCAGGACCCTGGAATCATGACCTGAGCCGAAGGCAGAGGCTTAACCCACTGAGCCACCCAGGTGCCCCACAAACAATTAAAATCTTAAAAAACAAAAAAAAAATAGAGTCCAAGCTAGTGACACGCACGGCCTGGTCCACAGTGGCAGCTTCAGCACATCGCAGAGGTGGAATCCTGGACCCACCATACACCCCACAGCATCACAAGTTTTGGGGGGCAGGCAGTGCATTAACAGGCCCTCCAGGGGGGTTTTCAGAATCCCAGCCACCCCTTTTTTCTCCCCACATCTTCTCCGGCTTCCATTTCAACCCTGTGCCTTTTGCATGTCATGCCCAGAACAATCTTTTAAAGACGCACATAAATCCCTCCACCCCTGCCTTAAAACTCCTTAAAGAGTTGGCCTCACTCTGACTGTAGTTAGACCCCACTAGCAGCTCATATGCCCCATCCTCTTCTCACACCACCCCTCCCTCCCTTTGCCACACCTGACACAAGACCCTTCCCTAGGTCCTCACACTCCCTCTGGCCCTAGGGAGTAGGATAGAAGGAAAGGGCATGTTGACTCTGTGTGCATTCAGTTCTAACCCATGGCTAGAAGCACCCTCTAGCCCCCGGGACATTTCATGGCTCAGCCCTGTCTGGGATGCTCCCAGCCCTCCCCATCCTCCCCATGACTGGTGTCTAACTGTCCTCCAGAGAGAGCCCAGCTTCCCATGCGCTGACTCTCCAGGCGGGGAGGCCGGGAGAAGTGACGTTTGGTGCACTCAGCAAGCTGAATTCTGCTTTTTCAGAACATTCCTTTCATTTGGCCATCGTGCATCCATTCCTGGGCCTCAAAGGCAGAGTGTGCCTCTTCTCCCCGCCGTTTGCTCCTTGAGGGCAGCGACATTCAGCTTCGCTCACTGCTGCCCCTCCAGCACATCAAGCAACAGCTCGATAATCTTATGGTACTTGTAGCACGGAGTGCCCTGAGCATTTTGTGTCCATTTAGCCACTTAGTGCCTCAGTTTCCCCATAATGGGCAGGTCACTATCAGCCAGGTACGGAGACCACACCATCCATACGGCTGGTAATGAGTAACACTGCTATTCAAACCCAGGTAGTCTGGCTCCACAGTCCACACCCTGAGCCACGGCTTCATACTGCCGAGGAACTAGAGTGCAGGGGACAGAGCTGAATGTGGGAGTCCCTGGGGCTTGCTCCCAGGACGGAGCAAAGCCTTCTCCATTCTTGGAGGCTTCCACTCTATTTCCTTAGCCGGACAGACCAGGCCGTATTCTCCCTGTTAGTGCCTTTCTAAAAGGTTAGATTCTAACCTTGTTAAAAGCACTTCATAGTGGATCCTGATTAAAACCTAATAAAATTAAAAAATGGGGTCAAGTCCAGAGAGAGAGAACTGTTTAAGAAGCAGAGGAAGCTCTACTTAATTTTGTTGTTAAGCCGGTGAAGTCATGTGAGGTTTGCACAGTTCCCTTCAGAGGTTGCAGGCTGCAGAGGCAAACATGTGCACTCGGAGAACCAGAAGCTTCTGAGGCCAGCTGAGGCCCAACCCTGGGCCCATCTACCCAGTTCTTAGTCCCAGGCAGTGCCCTATGCCTCGTCTACCCTCCTCCCCCCACAGTATGGCTTCTTCTCCAGAATGCATCCTGCCTCACTGAGGATGGCTTGCCCCCATTCAGCACGTCCCAGACCCTCCACTTAGGGAGACTTGATGCCACCTGGGCAGAAAGAAACTAGAGTGTCCATCCCCCTACCCGCTCCCGAAACCTTGGTTTAGCGATCTGTACCATCTAAAGCTGTACATTCAGAATCTTTGTAACTACCTGGAGGTTCTGTCGGGGGCCCCACTGCAGACAGCCAAATGCCTTGGTGCTGCAGGGACCTGGTGAGAGGCACACTTCTCCATCTACCATCTTGTGCTTTCAAGCTGGTCGCCACCTGTTGACCCTGGTCAGTGCTTCTGGGGAAAGCGAGGTTTAGAAAGGAAATTTTCTGAGTCAATACTTCACTATCAAGAAGAACAGTGGCTCTCAAAGTGTGAGCACCACCAGCTTCTTCACCTAGTAACTCGACATGCAAATCCTCCATATCACCCCGCAGCCTTGCTATATCAGAAACTCCAGGCCATCTGTATGTGAACCAGCCCTCCAGAAGATTCTGAAATGCCCATTTCAGTGCCAGATGATAAAAGGGCACAGTAATGGAGTGCCCTTGCCTGCCATCTGCAGCGGTGTGGAAAATAGGGCATTTACTATCTGTTGAATAGTGTTTTTTTTAAACCCATTTAAACATTTTAAATGTTTTTAAACATTTTTAAATGTTTTTAAAACCCATTAAAAATAAATTTTATTTTATTTTATTTTTTTAAGACTTCATTGGTCAGAGAGAGTGAGTGAGCACAAGCAGGGGGAGCAGAAGGCAGAGGGAGGAGCAGGCTCTCCACTGAGCTAGGAGCCTGATGTGTGACTGGATGCCAGGATCCTGGGATCACGAACTGAGCCAAAGGCAGACACTTAACAGAGTGAGCTACCCCAGCATCCCTACTTTTCTAATTTTTAAAAGCAAGTCCTCAGATGCTCTGGAAGGGAACCTGACCCTTCCCTTCTTCATCTGAATAAACATGCCCAGAACACCCTTTTCTCTCTCGCAACAGGGACATTGGAAGGTGAGTTATTTTCCACCAATTTAAAGGCTTATTTTTTTCCCCACAATTACTGAGAATGTATTGAATTCTTAACACAGTATATGGCATATTTTAAAGGCTTTACATTTCTTTAATCTGCTCTCACAACCACCCCATTTTAAGAAGAGGAGAGGTTAAGCAACCTGTTCCTACCCCAGGAGAGTCATATACATGCTAGAACAGAGCCAAAGCAGGGATGGGAGCCCCATGGTGTCCCCAAATCCACACTCAGACCTGCTTTTGCTCTGCTACCTCCGCAAGGAACAGTTGGGGGCCAGGAAAGTTAGCCATGCCTGCTCAGAGCACCTGTGTCTGTCTGAGCAATGACAAGCCATTTGTGATTGGCAGCTAACCTGGGAAAACCCTAACTCCAAATGTAATGCCACAGAGACAAAACATGTCTCTGTGTTTTGCATCATTTTGCATCAATGCAAATGCATTTGTTATTCTTTTACCTTGAGGTCAGTTTTGTTTTTGTTTGTTTGTTTTTTGATGAGCAGATTTTCTTGTTTTGCTTGTAGTCATCACTAGATGTTTGCCTTAGGCCCCATGGATGGTCTTTTATGTATTCCTTGTGCAAACCACAGCCAAGGACACTTTCAGCTCCATGCATCTGTCCCTTGGTAGGTACTGGCCCCAGGGAAGTGGCTTTAAAAAAAAAAAAAAGATAGTAACTGGAGAGTTTCTGTTCCTCATGCAACAGAAGTTCCCACACACTGCAGTGAGATGGTCTGCAGGAAAACTATGCACACACACCTTTGCTGGAATTTCAGGAAGAGTCCAAGTGGAACGTTATCACCATCATAGCTCTGTTTTTTATAGTTGGAAAAGTGGAGTTTCAGGAAGGTTAAGTAACCTTCATTAGGCCACACAGCCTAGCCCTTTGTTTCCAGAGCCATGGGGCTTTCTGCTCCAGAACAGAGATAGTGAGCCAGCTCCCCCGCTGGTGCTTACTGCCTGCAGGCATTGGCTGTGTGGTCTCCTTGAGACACCTGGAACTCTGGGAAGGGAAGCAATGTTATTATTCCTATTCTTCAGGTAAGGAATAGGCTCAGAAAGGTCAAGAAACTTGCTCAGGATCTCCTAGCCCGTGAGTGGACTGTCAGGCTCCAGAAGTGTCTTCTTCTGACCCTGCTGATGGGCTTCATCCTCCTCCTCTGTGGGTGGTTCTCCTCCTACCCTGCCAACAGGCGACACCGTGGGACTGCCTGCCTTCAAAATGTTCCAGCTGTCTTCGGCTTGAAACACTGGAGCTTGGGGAGAGAAAGCACTGGAAGGGGGTTGGGGGGAGCCATGCCCTCCTGTAGTGAACCTCTAAACTTGTTCCCTGGGGCCTGACTCAAATGGAAGAGGGTGTGGGTGTGTGTGTAATTGACTTTTTGACTGTGAAACTCACTTTATTCTCTTCTGTCTTTGCCTGTACCATTTCTTCGTGTATGTTGCCTAGAGGAGTACCCTTCAATGTTCAGAGAACATTGTTCACAAAGCAAGTAACAGAAAAAACACTGACCAGCACCAAACCATTCAAAATAAGAAGTGTTAATGAATAGGATAGAATGTGAAAGCCCCTTAGGGTTAATCCCCAGAGATTACCACTTATTTTTTAATGACTTTTTTATGATTACAAAAACCATACACATTGAACACTACATCAGAATGAATTAAAAGCAAATACACGCTTCATTGCTCAGACTTCCTTGGTAGGCACAGGGTCTGAGACCACATCCATGCATACAGCATGCCATATGGTTGACCAGGTCTCCCCACCATTGAGCCCCTTGATTTTTTGACTCAGATTATATAGGATTGGCAAGCACTGACTTGCAGTCCTTTTGAAACAAATCAATCATTAGACTCTGACCTTCACAGCACACGGCTGCCTGGGATTCACCTGCCCCACCCCCCACCCCACCTTCCTGCTTCCTGCTGGTCCTCAGACTGGCTGTCCCTAAGGCCTTCTCACAAACCCTTCCCTGCAGAGGCCTCTGGTCCCCCCAGGTATCAGCTTGACTCTCTCCCTCCCCTGAGAGCCACCCTGAACTTATCCACTGAATGTGATTGTGCTGCTGGCCACAGCACACCCCTTCCCTTCCATCTCCTTTTCACCTTTAGACTCTGACATAATTGCCCTGTGATCTAGTCTTCTCCTACTAGACTGTAACCCCCCGAGGGCAGGGATTATTTGTTCATTGATAGAGCCCCAGCACTGTGCCTGGCACACAGTTCAATACACATTTATTGGATGAGCAAATGTTGGACCCATCTTTGTCAAGGCCGAGCAGTAAACAGCCCTTGTCCTGTTCTGGCCCCCAGCTTCTCCATCCCAGCCCCTCTGCACTTCTCCCATCAGTGGCTTCCTCTCAGCTGCCTTATGTGGCATTTAAGCTCTGGGAAGCTCAAGGTTAGTGAAGTCCACTGCCCTCATTTTATTCATAAGAACCCTAACGCTCACAGGTGAGGGCTCTTGGCAAAGGGAGAATGACTTCCATGGGGCATTGTGACCAGAGATTGTCATAGACAAGCCCAGGAATTTTCGATGTATCTTGCCAACCTTAAGGACACACAAAATAGCTTCCAAGTCTGCCTTCCCTGAGCTCCAGACCAGGTCAAATTCCCCCATTACTCACATGGCACCCTGTACTTTAAAACACTTTACACTCATAAATAAGGAAAGAATTAACTGTGATTTTGCAATATCCTCTTTCTCCACCAAACATTAAGCTTCAGAAGCCCAGGGTCAGTGTCTGTTTCACTCTTTGGTCTCCCTGGGACCTGGCACAATGCCAGGCATATAGTAGGTATTTTGAGGACAGCTGACTCACTCTCCTGTAGTGCTTTGTTCTGTTCCGGCACACCGGGATGCTTGACACTTTCCCCATTCTGCAAAAGACATCCAGTGCCCCTGTCCTCCCAGATCCATGAAACAAATTCAGAGACTACTGCCAAATGGTTGGCATTACCAGCTTAGGAATAGAGTATCTCGGTGAAGATGCCCCTATTTCTCTCCGTGGAGTGGTAGGAGTGACCTGGGAACTAGAAGAGATACCTACACTCTCACTCGCAACCAGAAGCATTCACAACTCATCTAACCAGAACTGTTATATCAGAATTACCACCATAACAAGAAGCCTGGAGGTAGGGAGTCCAGGGTTGATGCAGTGACTCAATGATGCCATCAAAAACCCAGGCTTATACCATTCTATTCCACCACCTCATGGTCACAAGAGGGCTGTTACCGTTCAAGGCATCGCCTCCACATTCCAGGAGGAACAAAGAAGAGGCAGAAGGGCCAGAAATTTCTCTCCATTCAACAGGACACATAGCTTTCCCAGAAACCTCCACACAGCCAACTTCCACCTACATCTCAGTGGCTAGAACTCTATCGTGGCCACACAGAGCACCTAGAAAGGTGAGGATTCACCTGCTGAGAGTAGACAAGCTGAAGCAGTGAGGGAGGAGTGCATATAGTAGCTGTAGAATTAGCCAGCAGCATCTGCCAAGACTAGGAAAGTTATTTTTTATACAACTGTTTTTGTGGGCTTTCTTATTACAAAAGCAATGAGTACACATTGTTACTTTAGAAAATAAAGATTTAAAAATCTCTATAATCCCATCACACAGAAGTAACCACTGTTTATTCCTGGCTTATTGTCTTTCCAGTGGGTTGTATTTTTTTTTTTAACATGGATAAAACCACACTATGGGGTGTCTTGTAATTAGCCTTTTCATTTGATATGGTGAAAAATCTTCCGAAATCATTAAATATTCTTTACAGAATCACATTTTCTGTCTCTGTGTTCCATTGAATTAGGTACCATGGTTTGTTTACTCAGCCCCTTCATGTTGGCCCTTGTGATGTTTATATGGGCATAGGGTGGCAAGCAGACCCTGATGATTCTGCTTGGAGCTGAGTCTTTGTTCAGCACTTCCCCTTCTCAGATGGTATCATAAGGGAATAATCTTGGACGTGCACCGTCTTGAGAGCTTTGAGATACCCTACCAAAGAGCCTTGGCCTGAACAGATGGTTCCAATGTATCTCCTCCCCCACCCCCAGCAGATTCCAGTGCCCCTCTCTCCACCAATTTTTCACCAACACTGACAAAAAGACCGAGGCAACAGGGACAGTAACGTGACCCAGTCCCCTCTTTTCTCAGCTGACAGGACAAAGGAATGACTTGCACTACGGTCCCACAGCTCAGCCAGCCCTGGAACCCAGGCCTGGGCACTGCATCAAGCCACCTCCTGGAGCGCCCGTTGGGTAGAAAGAAGCACCGGGATACAGGAGAGTCTGAAGGGCTTCGGGAGGCAGGAAGAGGGGCCAAGCTTCTCAAGAGAGGCCTTGGGGGTACAATGCCCAGCAGGTTGTGGGTATGAGCAGTTCTAGGTCAGGGAGTCACCCTGGCAAGACAGATTTGCTTCTGTCACACCACCGCAGTGCCATTCAAGCTGTGGAACCCTAAGCTGCTCACATCCTTGTCTCTGGGGCCCATACAATAGGGAAAAGAGGGCTCAGATCCAGATCCTCTTGCCAGGCATTCATGCCTGTTAGGAACTGAATTGTCTCCCTTAAAGTTCATATGTTGAAACCCTAGCCTCCAGTGCCTTAGAATGTGACTATACTTGGAAATAGGTCCTTTAAGGAGGTAACTGCAGTTAAATGAGGTCCTAAGGGTGGGGCCTTGACCTGAAAAACTGGTGTCCTTATTAGAAGAGGAAGAGATACCAGGTCTCTCTCTCCCTGAGTATGCACAGGAGAAGGGTGATGTGAGGACACAGCAAGAAGCTGGCCGTCCATAAGCCAATTTGAAAGGCCCCAGAAGAAACCAAACCTGTCATCCCTTTGGTCTTGGGCTTCCAGGCTCCAGAACTGTAAGAAGTAATACTCTGTGGTTTAAGGCCCCCAGTGGGCGGCACTTTACTATGGCAGCCTGAGCAGACTAGTCTAATGCCCCACAGGTGAGAGGATTGTTGCTGCCTCTTTGGCATTCTGAACCACAGGTATCAGATAGTGAGAAAGTGGAGGCA
>ML106250.1:118216-139829 GCA_003697995.1 Taxidea taxus jeffersonii | reverse complement strand
GGGGGGGGGTAGCCTTCCTCCAGCAGACCACAGGATCCCTTGCATCTCTTGCTACTTTTTAAAGGTATTGGCAAGTAAGAAAGGACAGATCTGGACAGAAGGGAGGCATTCTATCTTTTTCCTTCCCCACTTTCTAGCCTCTTAGCTACCATTATTTATATGCATTTTGGGGAGGAGGGGCACTAGGGATGGAAAATTTGGTTTCTGTGCTTCCAACTCTTCTTCTTCTTTCAATCATAGAAGACTCTGGAAGGCAGAAATTTGCAATAGTAAATGTTGGCCTTCAAGGTATGAAATCATGCTGGGAAAATTGTAGAAGTCTCCAAACTACAACATTGACCGTGGCCTTTGTGTAAATTAGATTCCTAGCTTTCAGGGCAGGGACTGTTTGTTGCAGAGTTTTGCCCACCCCTGTCATCATCTCTGGTAAGCAGCAATATTTGTTCCAAGTACTGCTGCTTCCCATTGCCTGAGAGTTCTGTCAAGAGGAAAAACAATAATTGTTACACTGAAGTTATTGCATTTTTGTGACACTAGCAAAATGACTTGCCTTATAATCAAAACTAAGAAGGGAAAGAGACCTTTTACAATCTGAGATCCTACCCAGCTCCAAATAAAATTTTTCAGTTGCAATGTGATGTTTCAGTAGTAATTTGGTAGCAAAATCTCTTTGAGATTTTTCCATTGCATTTTCTACCAAGGGAATGTAGAGAAATTTCAACTCAAGCAAAATAATTCTGCTCAGACTCCATCCTCTTGCCTTTTGTCTTGCCCAGTTCTACAGGTTTCTGGGTTTTATATATTAAGGAACCCAGGAGCTGAGTTTCCAGTGAGGTTGCCTAGATGGATAAATGTGTACACACTGCCCCTCTCTTCTTCCTTCCTGGTGGGTTAGTTCTGTCTCAGGGCAGAACTAGTTGCTCTGCTAGTCCCTGAGACATGTCCCAGTCCCTGGACAACGCAAGCCTACTTTTGGACACATGGAACCAGCAGGGGGCAAGACGGCCACTCATCTTCCCTGGCTTCCTAAGGAAACATGCTCTGTACGATATGAGGCTTGAAGAACTGCAGGGTGTGGGTTGGTTACTAAAGAGAAGAAAACTACACCACTCTCTGAAGCAGATGATTTCTCAAGTGCAGGTATTTGCACAGGATTCTGCCTGGACATCTCCCTGAGCCACTGAGGTCTCCTGAACTCAATGTAAAGAACCCCTTCCAGTTCCAGCTTTGAATCTGGCCAAAGAATAAAACTATTTTTTGTATGTGTTTATTGTTGTGGTTATGATTATTATTAATTTGCTATCAGAAGAAAGTGCATCCTTAATGAGTCCGTCTGCATCTCATCTCCGCATTTCCAAATCAAAGCCCTGAAACGCACTACGAACGCAGCTTGCTGGGGAAGCAGCCTTTGAGTTTTGTTCTTGTAACTCATGCAAAAAAATGTTCTCCATGATCTGCCTCCCTAATAATTCTTGAGGGTTGAACTTATGTTCAGATGGTTACATCTGGTTCTATAGTTAACAAATAGGTCAAAAGGAAAAGGAGGAGTGAAAAAAAAAACCTCCAGGCCCCCGTCCCTCATTTTTTTCTTAGTGTGAAGTCATTTGCTTTGCTTTCTAGCCTGTACCAAGTCCTCAGAAGTACAGCCAGGCAGATGGTGAGGTTATAGCTTGGGCAAGATGTGTTCTAATGTTATCAGCTTTAAAGGAGCACATGGAGCAGAGAGGAAAGATGGTTTGTGGTATTTTTGTTTATTAAATTTGATGGTTGGATTATGACATTTATATTTATTAAACGTACAGAATCTCATCCATCACTGTTGACAGTCAGAACATGTCCTCTGCGGTTGGCATAGCTGTCTTTTCCTGCAAAGAGATCTAACATTCATTCTTATTTGGGAGTCTCCGAAGAGGTGGAGAAAAAAGAAGACCCGCCCTTCAGTGCCACCACCCTGGGGAAATGGGAGTATGAGATAAGTGTTATTGCATTTGATTCTGTCATATTAAGACGCATTTTCCTTGTTTGGGTTGTGAGCCGGTTTGATGGTGCTATGGAGGAAAGCCTTAGTGGCATGGGAGCAGCATAGCCAGTGAACCCAAGGCAGGAAAAATACATTGAAAGAGGGCTCTCAGCTTTGCCCCATTAAAATCCTGGCATCAGCACTGGTTGAAAAAAAAAATGTCATGAGGGCTTTGTCTAGTGTGGCTAGAGCATGTTAGCAGCCAGGCATCTTCATTCCACTCTGGTTTTTATGACCTACCAGATGTGGGCTTCTTGGATATTTTATTGGAGCACCAGGTAAGCTGATGAAAGGACAGCACTCTGACTGCCTTCCAAATGACTCCAGGTTCACTTGAGTTTTGTTTACCTGTGGGAGGAGACAGGAGCTGGCAAGGCTTAGAAACAAGAAGGCACTGTCACCCACACAGTGCCTCAGTAGGTCTGAAGGGGAAGGACATGGTATGCTTGCTTAAGGCTTACAGATCCTTTCCAGAGTATTACTTAAAGATGTTTTTACAGCCAGTGTGCAAATGAATGAGACACATGGGTTCAATCTCTTCAGCTACATATGATTCCCAAAATAAAAGGTTCATTTAGGTTTGAGCAATCCCAGTACATTTGGAAACCAGTTAACCCAACATCCCTGCACAGCCTGGAAATCTTTGAATTATAAGTATTAACCTGGAGAAGAGATTACGTCCTTTAACTTTCTCTCATCCCACCCCCCACCCCCATCCCAGCCTCCCTTTCAGGGCTAATGCTGGGTTCTAACTCCAATTGATAGTGTCCTAGGTGACTTTTTCTACTACAGGCTCACCTGCTGTTGCTGTGTCTAAGAAAGATTTCAAGCAGTAGCAAGCACTTTACATAGGCTTCACACAGATTTTGACTGTCAGGTATCTCCCTTCTCTTAGGTTGACTTAGGACCTGGGAAATAGTTTACAAGAGTACCATATACTAATCTCATTTTTTTTTAAATCAGGAAAATAACTATTCATAAATGTTAATAAGTCATTAATAGAGCATCTTTCGGGTATAGCTCTCGCCTATGCATTATGGGGGCTATTAAGCAACAGTAAATGGTAGTTTATCTCTAGAGAGTTTAAACAAAACATACTAAAAGCCAGACCTCTACAAAGAGGCATAATTTCCTGCTAGATTGTGTGTGTGTGTATGTATCTGATTACATAAATGGACTGTAAACATTTCCAGGGGTGGGAAAGAGTGCAGGTCCTGGGTGTTAACAAGGCAGAGGTCATGAGTGCACTCCCCACATGGACCACTTGGCTCGGCTCTGCTCCATCCCACTGCCACAGAGGGCCCCTTGGAGTGGGAGCTGTGATCCCTCTGACTACTCTTAAGTTCACATGAGTGAAGCCAGGGCTCATGTATGGAAGGGGGTGGCTACCATAAGCTTTTCTGTCTCTTTCTTGAATGAGAGCAATGCCATGCAAGATATAATTTTAACTGCACACACAGTATAATTCTCATCTGCTGCTTGGGTGAATGGAGTGAATATTTGTGAGCATGTACTACCTGCAAGGGTATATACACACATATCTTTTTTTTTTTTTCAAGATTTTATTTATTTATTTGACAGAGAGAGAGAGCGCACAAGCAGAGGGAGCAGTGGGCAGAGGGAGAGGGAGAAGCAGTCTCCCCACAGAGCAGGGAGCCTGATACGGGGATCGATCCCAGGACCCTGGGATCATGACCTGAGCCTAACCAACTGAGCCACTCAGGCATCCCCACACATATCTCATATAAACATATATATATATATATGCATATACATGTATTTTTTCTTATTTGATTTTCACAACAACTCTCTGAAGTAAGGATTTAGCATTGCCATGCAGCTGTTAAAAAAACTAAAGATCAGAGCGTGGTATATAGTAGGTGCTTCATAAATCTGTGTTGGATGAACACATGAATGAAACTCAGATTAAAAATCTTGCTTTTGTTCATGGCCGTAAAGTAAGCAAGAGGCTATGGTAGGATTGTGACCTGGTTCGTATGGCTCCAAAGCTTGCTTTTGCCTTGGCAGTGCACAGGAGAGACAGCACCATTAGGTCACCACACTGTTCAGGAAACAGAAGCACATCTAGAAGATGTCTCCATCCCTCCCCCTGAGTGTTTTGTTGCAGATGCAAACATAGCTGTGGAACTCCCAGCAATTCCTTCTTCTGTTGGAACCCTAGTAAGGAACAAAGATCAGGAGAGTACTGTGCTTCGAGCTGCTCCTCTCCTGGGAAAGACTTGCAGCAATGCCATGTGAGGGCCCAGGAGGTCTCAAGGGTGTGGTGGCTGAGGTAAGCATTGTGGACCCAGGAGCAGTACTGAAATCTTTGATCTGTGTTTGGCTCTGCTAGTCACTAGACTCCTGACAAGCAAATTTCAGGGTTTCGTAGGTTGAAGCACATCAATTCCACACTTGGGAGGGAGCTGTTATTTTATTGCCCCAATTAACTGCTTTATTTGTTTACAAATTCTTCCCTTTTCTGTTTTATGATGCAGTTGTGGTGTGTTTAATGGAACTGCAAAATTAAGACTGGCAAGATGACTGCATGTTATGTTTCCAAAACTAATAAATGGTTTGAATCCAGAATGTTTGTGGCCCTTTCCAAAAATATTTGGTTTCTCTAAAAAGCAACAGCTGTTGGGAAATGGATGGAAGTTTTTACTGTAGTGTGTATAGCATTTTATTTAATGCTTTCATTCCTTTGGGGAATTTGCTTGCCTGATAGCAGATGAAACAACAGGGACTTAGCAAAATATAAAAATTTGTGATGTTAAAAATCAGCAAGTTCGATGGTAAATTTAAAAGTCACACATGAAAATCAAGAGTTTCTTTCTAAAATTACTTCTTGCTGAGTGGAAATTTTTTGCTTCTGTGAGAATAGGTATAAATTTTAAAATTCATTTTCCACTAATATTTCTATTGCATTTTGCAACTTACAAAATATACACATACTTAAAATTTGAGTTTTACTGCAATTCTGCTAAGCAGCTAGGGACAGTGGTTTTCCTTGTTATAAGTGATACAAATGAGGCCTCCAAGGAAGATGAGACTTGCCTGAAGTCAGGCAGCTCACCATCAGTGTAACCAGAGTTAGTATAGAACTTTGCAGTGACTTGCTAGTGCTCTCTGTCATATTCAATTGCCTATCAAGTAGTACAATGATCAAGTGGATGATATTTGGGCAATGGGATCTGGCCAAGATATCATTGCTCCTGCAAGGATGCTGTTGCTACAGCTGCCAACCCATCACTCACCTCCCTCCCTCATCCCAGTGGTGGAAATATCAAATGGCAAAGTGTGGTCACGCACTCAAGCCTGGCTATAGGGAGTGGGGCCAAAAGAGCTCTCTATGCCTGAGCTGCCCGCAGGATGCAGGCCCCGTGTCTTGCTAATGCAACACACATGGCATGGTCACACAAGAGAGAAGGTTGGATGTGGGATAGAGCCAAATGGAGTGATAGTGCACCTGCCCAAGAGGGCAAGTACAGAGCAAATTGAACAGGGCAGACCAAAATGATGACAGAGGTTTTTCCCTTTGTCCCTCCCTCCCTTCTTCTTCCCCTTTTTAAAAATTCTCCCCAAAGGATCCACCGAAAGGACTGCAGAAGAAAAATACAGGAAAGAAAAAAAAAAAAGAAAGAAAAATACAGGAAAGAGTTTTCCGATTTTAGTGAACCAAAGGATCACTGGGCAATATAATGAACATGGAAAACCCCAAGGCCACAGCCCTGAGATTCTGATTTCATAAATTTTGTTTTGTTTTGTTTTTAATAATTTATTTATTTATTTGATAGACAGAGATCACAAGTAGGCAGAGAGAGAGAGGAGGAAGCAGGCTGTCCGCAGAGCAGAGAGGCCGATGCGGGGCTCAATCCCACGACCCTGGGATCATGACCCGAGCCGAAGGCAGCGGCTTTAACCCGCTGAGCCACCCAGGCACCCCTTCATAAATGTTTTTAACACTTGTCAAAAGTAAAAGTAATCCCCCTAAACTAAAACAGCGTGGATATCCTAGAATGTCCCTCCCATTGCCTTTTAAAGACAAACACAGCAAGCTGATGTCCTAAAGGCAATTACTCCTGAGTTTGGCAGCTGCTAAAATTGTAAGTCTGGAATAGGGCTCAGCAATCAGAGTTTTTAACATGGCCCTAGGTGATTCTGACCCAGGTGGTCTACAGACTTCATTTTGAGAACCCCAACCTAATGAGTCAGAAGGTTCACATAGGGCAACTCTGCTTAGGTGATAGCCAGACAAATCATAATCATAAGCTCAGCTCTGACCCCTGCTTCTGTGCTCTATTAAATGGGCTTAATCTCACCCTAGACTGGCAAGCTTTGCCTCCACTTACTGCTTGGTAGCTTCTGCAGGGCAGCAACCCCTGGCATCGACACCATCCGATGATGCCTTGCCCGCCAGCGGCATTGGTGCTCAGTAGTGTGCAGGGAAATTGATTCCCTGTGAGCACAGATTCACTGTGCTCCAGTGGAGAGAACTCCAGTGGAGAGGACCCAAAGGGAAGAAATTTAGTGTTTTGAGTTTTATGTGTGAAGCCTGCCACTCTACCTTGTGAGTAGTTGAAGGATTGGTGAGAAAAAAGTGAGATAGAAGAGTAAGATAATGTAATTGTATCTTTCCTTACTTTATGATTTATATAGAGCTTACTGTCCTCCACAGAGTGTCCAGAAAAAAATGAATGTGTGATAAAATGTCCTGGGTGAAAATAAGAGAGAGAGAGAGAGAGAGTGATTGATTCAGAAAGATGGAGAGCAAAAGAGGAGTGGATGAAACCATAAGAGGCAAGAAAGCATGCCTGGGTTTCCTCAACATGGTGTGTCTTCTCATGAGGTTCCTCATAGCAGGGGAGGTCATGGTAATGCTCTCCAACTCCCAAAATAGGAAAATTGTAATATCAGATAATGGTAGATTGTCAAATGTACAGGGGATCCCCTGAGTTGATTATGAAGTCTGAGTCTAGAACTGTTTGTTTTGTAACAGTTTAAAATGTTGCAAAATTTTTGTTATCACAGAAAATAAGCACCAACAACTACCATATACAGGTGACCTGTGCTCCTACCCTCTGCTCCTAATTCACTTGACATGGTATGCCTTCCAACATTGTTTCTCTAAAAAATTTTCTAGCTCTTTTGGCATGAGTTAGGGAGCAGTGGGCCAGAGAACCAGGTCCTGTGCCCATCTTCTGGGCTTGACTGGCAACTTACATTGTGACTTTGGAAGACTCACTCAACCTCTTTGGGTTTCGGTTTCCTCATCTGTAAAAAGAAGTGGTTGAAATAATAATCTCCACACTCCTTCTACATCTAACACTCTGGATTCCCCTAATATATTCAGGGTACTTTTGGAAGAACTTGCTACCCTTTCCATGAAAGACAGAATAAAAGGCCTCTATTCTGAGCAAGTAAGAGCTTTTATGAGGAGATTTCTTCTAACAGTAAGTGGACTAATGGGTTTGCTCTCTGTATTAGTTTGCTAGAGCTGCATAACAAAATACCACAGACTATGTGGTTTAAACAAAAGAAATTTATTTTATCATAATCCTGGAGGCTAGGAGTCTGGGATCTAAGTGTTAGTGGGATGGGTTTTTTCTGACACCTCTCTCCTTGGCTTGTAGATGTCTGTCTTCATTACTGTATCTTCACCTGGTCGTCCCTTTCTATGTGACTGTTCTAATCTCCCTTTCTTGTAAGAATACTAGTCAGATTAGATTAGATTAGGGCCCACCCTTAACTTAATTGACTTTTTAAAGATCATGTCTGTAAATACAGTCACATTCTAGGTACTGAGGTCGGTAGTTAAGCGTATAAATTTGGGGGGAACACAGTCAGCCCATAACAGTCTCCACACTGGGGTATCTTGGGGAGTATGGAGAACATTGTATTCCTTGGCTGGCTTGGGCAAAGCCCCAGATTAGATGACCAAAAAGGAGGACTGGACGAACTCTTGAAGACCTTGCCAATCTAGGAATTTGTGATATTGTATAAAGCTCCTCAGAACCAACACCTCATTACCAGCAACATGAATAAAGAAGGGGCACAATGAGCAAGGCTTCAGGAAAATAAAAACAGTGAATGATTTGTACTTCAGGGAAGGCAAAGATGGAACAGAACTTTGAAGCATTTTCATTTGGGGCAGTTTCTTTACATCATGAGGGCAGAAATACTTTATCACACAGCCATTATTGTTTGATCTGTACCTGTAGGTGAACTCTTAGAGAGAATAAGAGTCTATTTCCCATAAATCCCCCTTTAAGCAAACACAAAAGCAGGATCCTGCTGAGGACAAAGGAAAAATTCATGATGCAATTCCATGTATCCTCATGGGTACCCTTTTATGGCTGAGAAGGGGGGAAGAAGAATTCCTTTCCAGTATCACTGTGAAAGGGTACTTACAGATTACTCTTTCTGATTATTTGGACAGTAAAAGCAAGTAATGAGTCTCACACCACAGATCTCTGGTTTTTATTGCCTCAGTAATCCATTTGTCTCCTTAGGTATGTTTTCAGCAGCACAGCATACCGGAAAGAGAATAAAGGCTTATTATGTTCTGGTGCACAGGCCTACGTCTGGGCCATTCCCTCCTATGGCTTCTTGTGGCCAGTGGTCCACTGATGATCAGCATCATCACCAGTGGGAAAAGATGTACATGGTATTCACAATGAACTTCTCTTTAGACTTTTGAGGTCATCTACCCTTATCTGCAGAAAATTATATATCTTCCTCAGGGAACACTTACCACCCCTCAATGGAAAATATATTTCTTTAATAACTAAAACCTACTATATCTAGCTTTAAACACACACACACACACACACACACACACACACACACACACACCCTTTTTGGATGGTTATCTTTGACATTTGCTTATTGGTATGTCATTAATTTCTGGAAACCATTTCTTCACCATACTTTCAGCTCATTCTAGTGAGGAGCCATTTTCTATCATTGCTATAATGAATTACCACAAATTTTGCAGCTTAAACAACACAGATTAATTCTCTTACAATTTTGTAGGCCCAAAACAGTTCTCACTGTGCTAAAATCAAAGTGACAGTAGGGTTAAGGAAGAATCCTTGCCTTTTTCAGCTTTTAGTGCTGACCGACAATTCTTGGCTCACACCCCTCTTTCTCCTTCTTTGAAGACAGAAAGGCTGTCTCTCTCTGGCTTCTGTCCCCTAATCACATCTGCCTCTGACTCTCTGATTTCCTCTTTTACTTTTAAGGAGACTGGGCCCACCTGGATCTAGGATACTTTCCCCATCTCAAGGTCCTTAACCTTACTCATATTTTCAAAGTCCCTTTTGCCATGTGAGGTTACATATTCATAGGTTCTGGGGTTTAAGATGTGAATATCCTTGAAAGGCCATTTTTCTGCCTACCACAGTCTCTGACCAGCTTAGTTGCGCATTCTGACCTCTTCATTATTGAAATCACGGGAAGAGATGCAATTTAAAGGCATATTCTTGTTCTTAACACAGAGTGCAATGTTTCTTTCAAACCATGTAGGGGAGGGAGAGGAGCTTACACTTAGAGCCTCACCAGGTGGGGCATGGGGTCTGTCAGGAGATTTTTTCCCACCCATACAATCATGCAGACCAGTGGCAGTCTCCATGCCACTTTAGTCATGACCCCTGATGTGAACCAAATATATATGCATTTATATATTTATATTTATGTATTTAGAAAAAGCCTCTCCCAACCCTCCTGAGCCTCCTGAGACTGGTCAGTTGTCTCTTGATTCTCATATCATCCAGTCAGTACCCCTCCATCAGAGCACTTATTATGCTTTACTGTGCCTGTTTTCTCATCTGTTGAGCCAAACAACTAGAGGACAAGAACCCTAAATTTTTTGTTACACTCCCAGTGCCTGGCACAGGCCTGGCACATGAGGAGTTTAATAAATATTTGTTGAGTCCATGAAAACTCTACAAAAAAGTTCCTACTCAAAGTATTTCAAGCCCAGCCCTGAGGTAAGTGGGTGGCTTGGCAGACATACTAGAGATAGAATAGAAATCTGAAGACAATTTATTTTTCCAGAGTTTTAATGTTGGATTAATTAAATTGTGGAAATTCAGAATTATTGTTGTTGTAAAACAATCAGGTGGACACATTATATAAATATATTCAATAATTAAATTTTCAGCACAATATTGAAACTTACCAATGGTAAACCAAGGATGCAATGTAGTGTTCAGGAAAGCACTATGTTCTAGGACTTTAGAATACTTGAGTTCTGGTTAAGTAAGAGATGTAGCTTTGTGATTTGGAGCAAGTCATTTGCTATTTCTGAAATTCTGTCCTTATTACTAAATGATTCTGTTTGACACTTAAGCAACGGCCAAGGATGGAAATGCTATCATGGTCTCCTTATTCTAATGTGATGTGACTCAATCTTTCCCAAAGTGTGGAATACAGAATAAGGACCACTGGGGGTGTTTAACATGATTTTAGGGGTGCAGGAATGAAAATTTTTATTTATAACAATTGTTAATTGAGGGGCACCTAGGTGGCTTAGTCAGTTAAACCTCTCGCTCTTGATTCAGCTCAGATTATGATCCTTAGGGTAGTGAGATGGAGCTCTCGAGCTCTTGAGCTCTCATGCTGGGTATGGAGCCTGCTTAAGATCCTCTCTTCCTCTCCCTCTGCCCTCCCCTGCGCTGTACCCACCCCCTCCGACCCTGGCCCTTCCACTCACACTCTCTCTCTGTAAAAAAAAATTGTTAAAGGAATTCATCCAGCTGAATAACTTTTTGAATTTATTGGGCCAAACACCATAGCATACAGTTAAGAAATACCATTGTTTTAATTCCCTTGGTGCCTTCCCACTTGTTCTGTCTGATCTTTGTCCTACTGCTGGATGATATTCTAGACCAGTTTCATAACTTTTTAAATTACTTTCAGGTGATTAGTTATTTCATTGGGAAAACAGTTTCACATTCATGTACTAAAAATTCCAGTCAGATGAAAATCTAAATTTCAGTCTCATCCAATTCAGAGTTTTTATGCTCTACCATCTGACCCTTGATCCTGAAGACCAACAGTAGGAAAAAGGAATGATGTTTTAGTTTGTTCTCCTTGATTCATTGATTCCAATTCACAGTGTTCCTCTGACTCTTTCAGAGTCAAGGCCAGGAGGAGGAGGAGGATTAGAGGAAAATAGAAAGACTGGCTTGTTGGAGCTGTTGTAAGCTTGTGGTAATTGTCTTCCTTATGACAGAGGCCCAAGCTGGCTCCCACTGGGCATGTTTTTATGAGACTTTTGGAGTTGCTTCCACCACCACTAAAGACCATTCCCTGAAGCTGATGGAATATCTCTCCAACTTTGTATGACCCTCCTTTGGCTCCTATATTTTGGCAGTTTATCCCAGTTGGCCTATTTCCAGTGGGGTTCTGTCATCTCAGGTAGATCTTGGGCAGCTTCCTTTCAAGATAGCTCTAACCTGAGTAGTTGCTGGGACATCATACACAGGGCTCACAGGTGCTCATAATATGTTGCTCTGCCTGTTGTTTAGAGATATGCAGCTTGATCTGATTGACCCTCTCTCCTTGTACTGCTGGTTGGGGCAACACCAGCTAACCTCTTGCCCTCTGAGTTCTTCAGTTCCTTCAAGTTCCAAGGAATGCAATTTGGAGTTCTACCAAGAATTCACTAATTCACTCAGCTAGGGAGTAAGAGGCCAGCCTCTATGTGTGACAAGTATTGTCAGTCCCTATGAGATGGTTTTCTTGAGGCTCTATTTCTTGGCTTAAGGGAGGGAGAAGATCCTTAAAGGAAGAAAGGAAAACCCTCATAACACTGTCTACTCCAGTAAGGTATTTTCTGTTGATGAATCGTCAACCTTGTTTTGATAGTCCTAAAAAATCAGCTTGGCCACGTAGTGACACCTTGCTTTAGATTGCTGGGGTACTTCTTATCAGTTTTTTAAAGCTTTGAAACTTTAGCCAAAATTCTGAGGTGGAAGGAAATGTCCTCCTTTGTGCTCTTGTTATGTCTATGTTAAAAGTATATATGATTTATCAGACCTGTGATGTTGTAGACATTACTGTTGACAGAATAGATACAAAAAAATAAGAGGCTTAAAGAAAAAATAAATAAATAATAGCATAAGTGGCTCACAGATATGGCAAAATCCATCATGGTGATATTCTTAAGCCATCATGCTAAGCAGGAGAATATAAGGCTGAGGCAACAAATTCTCTCTATTTCCAGGTCAACTGTGACAAAAACAATAACTTATTCAGGACTAAAGATCAAACCTGTACTCCATTGTAGCAAACCTACAATAGGATATTTCCTTTATCAACTTCATGGTCAGTCCTTCCAAGTTTTCTGAGTAAAAGTGAGAATATGCTGATTTCTAAGAGAGTACTCTATTAGGGTGATAAATTATTATAGAATACAAAATAAGTGCTAAATAAGGTGGTCACATACAGAATTATAAGGATCTCTATAAATAATTGAACTAAAAAACAAAAATAACTGAATTTTAAAAGATTAGATTTCAATGGTCTGTATCTCTTTTCTTGATTACTTAAGATAGTATAAAACAATATATTGAAAATACCAAGGAAATATTAAAAAATCTAGATTTCCATGAAGAAACAGCTTTATAGATTAAAGAACACTGAATTTAGAATAAAAGATTTGAACACTGCAATATACCTACAGATAGTCTGATCTCGGGGAAGTCCCTAGGTCTCCCTGAGCCATGTCTATAAAATCATACCTCAACCATGCTGAAAATGTGCAAGGATCAAGTAAGATAGTATGTGAAACAGGGAACAATCTAAAAAGTCCAATATAGCACTTCACCAGTCAATAGATGATAGATACTAATTAAAAATTTTTTCATTTAGGCATAATATACATGTAATAAAATGTACCAATTTTAAGGTATGATTTGTTGTGTTTTGACAAATATATATAATCATATGTCTGACACTACAGTGATGTTATAGAACATTTCCAACATCCCAAAAACTCGATTGTGCCCTATTGACATCACTTCTCTCCCATTAAATTTTTGCTTTAATCTTTTGTACAATTTTATATAAATGGGATCACGCAGTGTGTAGTTTCTGTGTCTGGTTTCTTTCACTTGGCATAATGCTTTTAATGTTCATTCATAATGTTGTGTGTATTGGTAGTTCCTTTTTATTACTGAATAATATTTCATTATGTGGATACATAGTATTTTGTTTGTCCATTGACTGGTTGGTAGGCATTTGGTGTATTTCCAGTTTCTGGCTATTATGAAGAAAGTTAATAAAATCATTTGAGTACAAGTCTTTACATGGGTATGTTTTCATTTTTATTGGGTGAATACCTAAAAAGTGGGATTGCTGGGTTGTATAATAAGTGTATGTTTAATCTGATAAGAAATGGCCACGCTGCTTTCTATTTTTTTAAATTTAATTTTATTTTTTTAGTGTTCCAAGATTCATTGTTTATGCACCATACCCAGTGCTCCATGCAATATGTGCCCTCCTTAACACCCACCACCAGGCTCACCCAACCTCCCACCCCACACCCCTCCAAAACTCTCAGTTTGTTTCTCAGAGTCCACAGTCTCTCATGGTTCATCTCGCCCTCTGATTTCCCCCAACTCCCTTCTCTTCTCCTTCTCCCAATGACCTCCATGTCATTCCTTATGCTCCATAAGTAAGTGAAGCCATATGGTAATTAACTCTCTGTGCTTGACTTATTTCATTTAGCATAATCTTCTCCAGTCCCGTCCATGTTGGTAAAAAATTGGGTATTCATCCTTTCTGATGGAGGCATAATATTCTATTGTATGTATGGACCATATCTTCTTTATCCATTCATCTGTTGAAGGGCATCTTGGCTTTTTCCACAGTTTGGTGACTGTAACCATTGCTGCTGTGAACATGGGGGTACAGATGCCCCTTTTTTCCCACTACATCTGTATTTTTGGGGTAAATACCCAGTAGTGCAATTGCAGGGTCATAGGGTAGCTCTATTTTTAATTTCTTAAAGAATCTCCACACTTTTCCAAAGTGGCTGCACCAACTTGCATTCCTACCAACAGTGTAAGAGGGTTCCCCTTTCTCCACATCCTCTCCAACACTTGTTGTTTACTGTCTTGTTAATTTTGGCCATTCTAACTGGTGTAAGGTGGTATCTCAATGTGGTGAATCTCAATGTGTGAATCTCCCTGATGGCTAATGATGAATGTTTTTTTCATGTGTCTATTAGGCATTCATATGTCTTCTTTGGAGAGTGTCTGTTCATGTCTTCTGCCCATTTTTTGACATGATTATCTGTTTTTTGAGTGTTGAGTTTGAGGAGTTCTTAATAGATCTTGTATATCAGCCCTTTGTCTGTAGTATCATTTGTGAATATCTTCTCCCATTCCATGGGCTGTCTCTTTGTTTTGTTGATTGTTTCCTTTGCTGTGCTGAAGCTTTGATCTTGATGAAGTCCCAAAAGTCCATTTTCACTTTTGTTGCCTTTGCCTTTGGAGACATGTCTTGAAAGAAGTTGCTGTGGCTGACCACCTAGCTTTCTTTTTTTTTTTTTTTTAAAGATTTTATTTATTTATTTGACAGAGATCACAAGCAGGCAGAGAGGCAGGCAGAGAGAGAGGAAGGGAAGCAGGCTTCCTACCGAGCAGAGAGCCCGATGCGGGGCTCCATCCCAGGACCCTGGGATCATGACCCGAGCCGAAGGCAGAGGCTTTAACCCACTGAGCCACCCAGGCGCCCCACCACCTAGCTTTCTAAAGTGGCTGTACCATTTTGCATTTCCACTATTCATGTATGAAATTTCTAGTTGTTCTATATCTTCAGCAATATGTAGTATTGTAGGTCTTTGTAATTTTAGTTAATCTAGTGGCTGTGGAGTGATATCTGTTCTCTCTCTCCTTTTTTTTTTTTAAGATTTTTATTTATTTGAGAGAGAGAGAAAGGGCATGTGGGGGGAGTCAGAGGGAGAGGGAGAGTCCCAAGCAGGCTCTGTGCTGAGTGCAAAGCCCAGTGGGGCTCAATCCCACAACCCAGAGGTCAGGACCTGAGCTGAAACCAAGAGTTGTCACCCAGCCAACTGTGCCACCCACCCACCCTATGATATCTGTTTTAATTTATGTTTTCCTAAAGATGAATTATGTTAACAACTTTCATATGATGATTTGTCATGTATATACTTTCTTCTTCTTATAACCCATTTTTAAAATGGGTTATTTTCTTACTTTTGAGATCTAAGAGTTCTTTTATATGTTCTAGATAAACACGCCTTATAGAAATATGCTTGCAAATATTTTCTCCTGAGACACAACAGAGTCTTTTGAAGTGTAAAAGTTTTAGGTGGTTATTCTATAGAAACAGGATGGATTCCTCCCCACCAAATTTGATTTAGGTATTGAGACCACACCAGGAAGATATGAAAGGATTATTACTCAGCAATGAGATTTTCTGTGGAGAGCGTGGCAGGCTCTTAAGCAGGAGCAAAAGTGGCTTGAGAGAGCAGGGAAAAGAGACTGGTTTTGTTTGTACTGTGTTTGGGGAATGGAGCTGGAGTGAGGGTTCCTGTGCACAAGAGCCAAGGTTTGCATGTTTTGAACTTCCTTTTGGCAACAAAGGTGGGAGCCCCTGGGCTTTCTTATCAGCTAGCCCAGATGTGGGGCAGAAGGGGAAGAGGGAATGGTGGGGTTTGAAAGTCAGCAGTCAAAATCAAACATCAAAATGGAGTCCGTTTTTTTTTTTTTGAGAGAGAGAAAAATTGCACGCCGGCAGGATGGATTGGGGTGGAGGTTTATGGAGGGTGGCTGTAGGGAAAGAGCAGAGGGAGAGGGAGCAGAAGAGTGAGAATCTTTAGGCTCCACACCCAGCAGTGTGGAGCTGGGTATAGGGCTCCATCTCACAACCTTGAGATCATGACCTGAACCGAAATCAAGAGTCTAATGCTTAACTGATTGAGCCACCCAGATACCCCTTGACTCTTTATTACAGTTTAATTTTTTATGAAGACCAATTTGGTGTAGTTTTTCTTCTGTGGATGATTTATTTTTGTGTGTCCTAGCTAAGAAACATTTTCCTAATTCAAATTGAATTTTTTCCCTAGATTTTCTTTTAGAAGTTTTACCATTTTAGATATTACAGTTAAGTGATATGTTCTAAGTTAATTTTTGTATATGGTGTGAGGTAGGTTTTTGAAATTTTTTTCCCTTTATGATCAATTCTTCCAGGATCTTTTTACCTGAAAAGACTCTCCTTTATTCCACTGAATTGGCATCCTGGCACCTTTCTTGAAAATCAACTGGCCATGGATATGGGGATCTATTTCTGGCTTCTGGATTCTGTTTCATTGACCTATATTTCTTTATCCATTCTACTACCACACCATCTTTACTATTATAATTTTATTATAACAAGTCTTGAAATTGGGTAGCACAATTACTCCAAATTTGTTCTTTTTTCAGAATAATTCAACTTCTTAGATCTTCATTTGCATTTCCATATGAAGTTTTAAAATCATTTTTCCCATTTCTATTAAAAAAACCTGCTGAGGGATGCCTGGGTGGCTCAGTTGCTTAAGCAGCTGCCTTCAGCTCAGGTCATGATCCCAGCATTCTGGGATCGAGTCCCACATCGGGCTCCTTGCTCGGCAGGGAGCCTGCTTCTCCCTCTGCCTCTGCCTGCCACTCTGCCTGTGCTCACTGTCTCTCTCACAAATAAATAAATAAATAATATATTTAAAAAACAAACAAACAAACAAAAAACCTGCTGAGATTTGGTTGAAATCACACTGAGTCAATAGGCCAATTTGGGAAGAACTGACATTTTATCAGTACTGTGTCTTCTGATAGATAAACACAGTTTACCTCTCCATTTATGTAGGTCCATCTTAAGCATCTCTCAGAAATGTGCTATAATCTTCAATGTATAGGTTTTACACACACTATACTAATTTTTTCTCTAAGATTTTTATATTTTTGATGCTATCATAAATAGTATGTATTTTAAATTTCAGTTTCCAATTGTGAACTTTTCTTTTTAGCCAAGGTGGACAAGGACTGACTCTGTCCTCTCAACTGGAACAACTGAAAAGCTGAACAAAATACATAAAATAATGTTTCTTAAGCTATGAGATATTAGGCAATGAAAGACAGTGATTTTTGACTGATGGAAAAAAATAATGAGAGCCCTGTGATTGCCTGGCTCATGGCTTGGAGAGTGTTTCCAGGTCACAGCAGAGGGACAGCAATTCAGACAGAGCCCAGCAGTCTTCCTGAGTTGATGAAGTGGAAGTGAGAGTTTAGGGAGGCCAAGATGGCTAGAATTTGTAGGTCAGTGCACTGGAAAGAACAAAACAGCACTGAGGGAGTATCCAGGGGTCTGCAGAGAGCCCCTCAAAGTCTACTATTGGCCAGTGCATGCTGCGTAGGAAACTATCAGGGAGCAGAGAATCACTCAAAAAGTTTAGAGTCAGCAGTGTCAAAAATAGCTTTTGTTCCTACCATTCAGAGTAGGAAAACCTCATAAAACTCATAAACCATAGACCAAATGCTGCACTTGCTTCTACCTAAGGAAGCTTAATAGCAAGACCCAAATGGACCAAAATGTTTCCAAGTAATATAACTGTATCCCAGAACTAAGCACAAAGATATTTGGGAATGCAAAAAAAATAAAAAAATAAAAAAATCCAGCACTCAAGAAGGTATGATTCATAGTGTCTGGAATGCAATAAAAACTTACCAGACTTCCAAAGGAGTAGAAAAAAATGTGAAATTAGGAGAAAATTTATCCAATTGAAGCTGACCCAGAACTGACCCAGATATTAGAATTAGTGGATAAGGACATCAGAAATTTCTGTAACTATTTCATATGTTCAAGAAACTAGAGGAGCAATGAAAAATGTTAAGTAGTGACATGAACAGTATAAAATAAAATGCCTAAATTGAACTTCTGGTGATGAAAACAGTGCCTGGGTAGAGAAATTTATTGGATGGAATTAATGGCAGATTGAACCCTGAAGAGGAAAAAATTGAGTAAATTTGAAGCAATAAAAACTTGAAACTCAGAGATAAAAAAGACTGAAAAAAAACCTCCTAAAAAAACCCCAGAGCATCAGTGGTCTAATGGGTCCCAATGTATGTGTTACAGATTTCTTGAAGGAGAAAAGGGGGAATAAAAAAGTATTTGAAGAAATAATGATTGAACAAATTTTCAAATTTGATCAAAATTATAAAAGCCTATAAATCCAAGAAGCGCCAAGCATTCCAGGCAACATGAATGAAACTTAAAATAATGCTGAGTAAAAGAAGCCAAGCCAGAAAGAGTGCATAGTCTGATTCTATATATATCTTTCTATAAATCTAGAAAATACAGACTAATTTATATTAACAGAAAACAGATGTGTGTGGAGAAAAGGCATGGAAGGGTGAGAGGGAAGGATTACAGAGACAGAACATTTTTGAGAGTGATGGGTACATTCATTTTCTTGATTGTGGTGATGGTTTCATATATATACATACACACACACGTATAGACATGCATTCATATATGTAAAACTTACCAAATTGTACACTTAATTTTTTTCCAGATTGTATACTTTAAATACAGGCAGTACATTAAATGTGAATTATACCTCACAGACAAAGCTGTTTAAAAGTTCTGATAGTTCGTTGCTATCAGTATATAGAAATACATTTGAGGGACGCCTGGGTGGCTCAGTTGGTTGGGTGGCTGCCTTCGGCTCGGGTCATGATCCCGGCATCCAGGCTCCTTGCTCGGCGGGGAGCCTGCTTCTCCCTCTGCCTCTGCCTGCCACTCTGTCTGCCTGTGCTCGCTCTCTCTCTCTCTCTAACAAATAAATAAATAAAATCTTTAAAAAAAGAAAGAAAAAGAAAAAGAAATACATTTGAATTTTATGTATCTACCTTGTGTCCTGCAAATTTGCTAAACTCACTTGTTCTAGTGATACTTGTTATTGGTACTGTTTTGTTGCTGTTGTCGTTAAAATCAACAGCATTAACAAAGGAGTTATTTAATGCATGTGCTAGAGCTTTGAAACTATGAATAAAACTATATTTTATTAGCTATAATAGAGAAATCAAACTTTTAGTTTTCTCAGGTACCTAAGCAGACAGAGGGAGTTTCTTTGAAGATAATTAAGGCCTGGATATGCTGAGATCCTAATGATCCCATGAGAACAGTAATGTACACAGGACTCTAAATACCCAAGGGCCAGGCTACCATCCTTCTCTAACAATTGTAGGAAATGGACTCAGATCCCTTTTCCTTAGAGCTCGTGTGCCAGCTCCCCTGGTGGGGAAGCCCCTGCATCCTGTCTGTTCAGTATTTGATGCGTGATGATATAGGCCTGTGCTCTCCAAGAGCTGGGAACTGCTCAGAACAGAAGTATTTATGGGTTCCCTGGAAATGCCTCCTGAATGTACTCTGGACCCTGGCTGGAGAGCTTTCCCCTCACAGGCATGCTAGCTGCTGCTCAGATTTTGGGCTCTTGTCAATATCAGCAGAGCAGGGGACCCCAGCTCACTTTCCTGGCTTGCTGTCTGTAACCTACAAAAGACCTTCTCCACCCAGTGGCCCTGCCACCACAGTTCTGCAGTTCTATGTAATAGGAATTAGTGTTAGAATAACAAATCCTATTTCTTCTTTATAAGGAATTAATTATTCAATGTTGGTAAATATTATTAAGGGTTTTCCATGGGCTGCCAACAGCAGAGGATTATGCTAGAGAGCAAATAGGATGTGCTGAAATCCATACATTTATACTCCATTGTTTTCTTAGCATTATGAGCAAATATTATTTCATATGGACATCACATTTCGTTTTAGTCCTGTCAAACATTTGATGTGCATTTGAGCTTTTTCTTGCTCTGTGGATGGCAATGTGACAAGTTAGGCTTCCAGCTATTCCTCAGGGGTCTAAGCAAAATTCACATACCTTCAATTTCTTCTGCAGCTCTGATTTCCCTTCTTATGGAACTCATCTTTGCTCCAAATGTCTTCTTTAGCAACACAGAAACTTTAGCAATGGGTGAACTCATTTTCTCCAAGTGCAGAAATTATTCAGACTTCAAGGATTTTGGAATTTAAAGGGGATTCTTGGTTTCTGCATCAGTTCACCCATAACACAGTGCAACTTCTGTTTTTAAGTGGGATAAAAACCCTTTTAAGAAGCTTATTGAAAGGGCTCAGATGATTTTGTGGACATCAAATAGTTTTTAAAGGACAGTATTTTGATGGTTTAATTATAAGAAAATAGGAAACATGCAGATTAAATTGACCCTAAAACACACATGGTTTTAAAAATTAAGGGCAAAGAATTCTGGCAAATACATTTTTTGAATCTAAAACACATGAACAAAATCAAAAGGCCTGATGAATTTAGATGAGAGCAGTTGGACTAATGTGATGTGCCATATAGAATCTAGAGGGGACCATAGGTCACTTCTCTGTGCTGCCTCTGACCTTCTTGTCACCTGGGATTCAGTTTAATACCTTGTTTTTTGCCTCTGAAAATGGGTAAAGATACTAAATCTTTCCTCTTTTGTTTTTTTTAAGGATTATAAAGATTATGTGCTCTTTGAATTCCTCACACATACAAAGTTTCCTTCCAAGTAGTTAAGTTTCTTACTTGAAGGAATTTGATAACTTTTACTGTTTGGCTTCTTAGTTGTCAAGGATGGCCACTCTGAGTCATGTAATTAAGAAAACCCAGTGTGGGCGCCTGGGTGGCTCAGTGGGTTAAAGCCTCTGCCTTCGGCTCAGGTCATGTTCCCAGGGTCCTGGGATAAAGCCCCGAATCAGGCTCTCTGCTTAGCAGGGAGCCTGCTTCCTCCTCTCTCTCTCTGCCTGCCTCTCTGCCTACGTGTGATCCCTCTGTCTCTCTGTGTCAAATAAATAAATAAAATCTTAAAAAAAAAGAAAACCCAGTGTTTGTAGTCCCCTAAGTACCTAAACTGGTATTTTAATCATTTCTAGCTAAAGAAACTTTTCATCAAATATTCAGTGGGTTAAAGGGCACCTGCTCTGGGGGAGTAGAGCTGTTATCTTCAAGTCTCCTAGTGATCCTTGTTCTCTGGAGCAAGATTTTGAGATACCTAGCAAATAACAAATTTGCTCATGGTGTCTTGTTTTAGTATGTTTGGTAACTTTTGTGTGTGTACTTGTCTTTGTCTTTGAAAAATTACTGGTGGGAGTGTTTGAGACTTGTCATGAAGGCACATTCTCCAGAAAGGTTTTGCTTCTGACTGGTGCTTTTGGGCATTATCAGTCCTCTACCACTTTAAATCAGCTTCCAAGTTTGAGGTTCTCTGAAACTTCCAGGGACTACAAATCACAGGGACTACAAATCCCTACAAACTGGCCTATGGCTGGACATCTCAGAGATGGATTTCTCTGTCCTCCCACCCCCCTCACCACTTTTCTTCCCTTCTTCACAAATGGGTACAATGGAGGCTAGTTCACTTCTGGTTGATATGTTCTCTGAGGGTGTAGTCCTTGGCCTCCATTTAATATGAGGAAGGATTTTTCTTAGGCTCCTGTCTTACATTGGCCCCGAGCTTTGACTTTTTTTTTTTTTTT